>WEIS01057831.1:24330-58042 GCA_013389965.1 Todus mexicanus
GAAAACACTCTTTTAAAAAAAAAAAAAAACTTTTTTTTTTTTTTTTTTTTTTTTCTTTTTTTTTTTTGGAGGGATTATTTTTTACTTGGCTTCTTTCCCAGACCTGGCTCAGAGCATGACTACACAACGCTTATGTCAGCACAAGGAAGCCATCTAATGAGTACCCACAGGGGGTGGGGGGCAGGACTGCTGCCGTCACCATCCTGGCCACCTTAATGAGCTTGTAAAACAACGGCCTACGGACAGCGGGTTAAAAAGTCACAGAGCTTCAGTTAACCGAGGAAGGCAGATGAAATAAAAAACCAAGCCCAACACCGTGCACGCAGGTTACTCACTAGATCTGCCAAAAATCCAGCAGGAGCACAGGGCCTTCCTTTGAGGAGAAGAGCCCCCACGCTCAGCTCTACCTCAGCCCCGGTGCAGAAGGGCTCGTGACACACACCCAGGGAAAATTTTGCTCTTTACTAGTTCCGCAGCAGGATTCGCAGGAAAACACGCACCTCATGGAACACTGCTATCTCGAAATGACCTATTCTCTTATCTTTTTGGCTAGGTGCACTCTCCCTGCCCTGCTCTGGCCTTGGAAAGGAACCAAAGAGCCCAGCCTCAACTCAAGGCAAAAGCACAAAGGCAAGAGAGAGAGGAATCATAGAATCACAGAATGTTCAGGATTGGAAGGGACCTTGAAAGATCATCCAGTCCAATCCCCCTGCCAGAGCAGGATCACCTAGATCAAGCCCCACAGGAACTCATCCAGGTGGGTTTTAAACATCTCCAGAGGAGAAGACTCCACAACCCGCCCTGGGCAGCCTGGGCCAGGCTCTGGCACCCTCACTGCAAAGAAGTTCTTCCTAATATTTAAGGAAGGTGAACAGGGAAGAACATCTCTCCTTCCCCACGGAGTATGGGGTGCAAACCCACCACAACCTTAAACATGTGCTACAACGGACCCCCCCAAAAATCCACAAGTACTAGTCCTGGTGTTCACACTGACCAGGGCGCTGTTATTGCTCTGGTGGCCATTAGCAAATCTGTCATGAGAAGAAAGGATGTGTTGGGCTTGCTATCGATCCTTATAATTCCTAGCTGAGTACAATCATACTGTCTTGAAATGCAGCCCACAAAGGCACTGCTGCTGGCATCAAGTTGCTTTTGGAACCAAGCTGCTTTTGGAAGATGAGTCAAAAGCGGTTCCACATACTTAGATCTCTCCTCGAGGTTGCTGACAATTTTTCCTGGCTTTACAGTCACATTTTCTGATCCTTAATGTATTTTCTTTCCCTATTGCTGAGAGAAAGAGCCACACAAATAAAAGAGAGAACTGACTATCCCAGGAAATTACGTGACTGACTATACACAAAGCACTGTCAAATATGCACAAAGTAAACTCACTGAAATAATATGATTTTTCCTCCTTAATATCCTTCATTTATAGTCACTGTAGGTGTTGCATATAACAACACTAAGTGGAACAATTTCATACAGCACTTTCCAGACTGAGACAGCCATTCTACGTCCCCCTGTGCAGCAGACAGCTCCTGTAGCTCACGTTGTATAGTGACAACAGAGTAAGGCACTTCAAATTAAACCTGGAGCGGTTACTTTTCCCTAGAAGTAGGGCTAAGACCTAGACTAACGAGTGGCTGTGTCTATAGGGAGGTCAACTCTTTCTCCCCAGTAGAGTTTGGACATTTGGGGCAGCCAGAAGTACGTGCATAATTCTTGCCTTCCAACAGTGGCGGCCAACAGCACAAGCAATCCATTAGGCCAACCCCTGCTCCAAACAAAAACTTCATTTTGGGATGACATGTGCAGGAGAGCTGCTAGACATTACAAGAGGTGAGCTGTCTGCTAAGCCTTGCAAAATGCTAAGGATGAGCAGAGGTCTCGACCGACAGCAGAGCTCCCTTCCCATTGCTCATCAATGGGAAAGAAAAAATAGTTGAAAAACCCCAAAACACACCCAAACTCATCCCATATCCAAACCAAACAATAAAAGCCAAAAAAGAAATATGCATTGCAAGCACTCGCTGTATTTTATGTTCTTTTTGTCATCGATTACAATTCCCGCGATGTTAATAATGTGTATGGCGACAAATAAACGCCGACGACACAGCACGATGTACGAAGCAGGGGAGGTCGGCGCTTACCACCAGACACGACATGTCACAAACACCCCGAATAACATACAACCTCGTGGATTAAAAATCATTCAGCACCAGTCATCGTATTATTGCATCCAAAACTGGGCCCAAATATATATATATATATAAAAACACACATTGCAGGCATGGTTCGAACAATAGTACCGAACACAACATACGATCCCAATTCAAGTGTTACAACGAATTGTCCGTTGCAGCTGGAAAATGGAGAAACACAGCCCTGAAACAGGATCGTAACAACACTGGCCTAATGATTAAGTGTTCCTATTTAGCATACATTCCAGTGTATTCATAAACCAAGTTTCTGAAGGCAGGAAAAAATGAGAGAGAAAGCAGATTAGTGAATTAAATGTAAATAATAAGGTGAAATCAAAAAGCAGAAATCAGAAGACATTTGAGTTAAGAAATATACAAGTATTTTGTATGCACATGCATGTGAAATTTAACACAATTCCTACTTCAGGTCTCTTGGATTACTCCTGTCTGTGTTTTTCAGACCTGATTTTCTAACATTTATTATTTTCTTCATGCACGGTTTCAGAAGGATTGCTGTCTCTGACAGTGAAGCTCTGCCCTCCAACTCACACAACACCTTCTCACTGACTCCAACCAGCTTAAGGTTAACTACAAATACAACTAAAAATTGATGATTGCCTTTATTTTTCATTTTTTCCCATGTGCTTTTAGGCTATTCACAGAGAATATTAAATGAGTAATATGGGTTTTTTAATTAACAATTAGGACAAACAAAGGCTCTTATATTTTACAAACCTATTTGGTGCAAAATACTAAATACATGTTCTAGGCCCTAACTTTTTAGAGTGTTATTACTGAATTCTGACTTCTTTTTCATTCCATTAGTGCTCTCAACAGCTTATTAACGTAAAGCAGAGCCTTGCTAATTTGCAACAATGTTTAGGATACCTACTCTAAATTAATGGAAGAAATCAATATATTCATCAATCAACAAAAAGGAACAGAAAAACAAAATGACAAAACACATTCTGCTCTATTACTGTGGCATTCCTAAATGGTGTTTTAATTATTCATACAAATATCTCTAATGCATCAGTAAATGTGACATATAGCATATCTCCCCTTTTTTTTTTTTTAAGTCTTGGGTCCCAGTTCAGAACATGGTTCCTTTGAGGAATACAAAGGAGGCACCTGAAGACTTGTATTTGCTTCTACATACTCGAATGCCTTCCTGCTTTGGATCCAGAATATTGCACAATTACTCACTCCTCAGTACTCTCTGCTGAGAGCAGACCCATATGGACAGTCATGAAGCGTCACACAGCTTAGAACACAACAACACAACCATGAGGCAGAAGCACCTCTCCATTGCTCCCACCACAGCCAACCAGCAAATTCCCAGAGCTGCTGCTGGGAAGGGGAGGCAGCCACTATCTCACATCTTGACATCCCAGTCAGAAAACAAGGATAAAGCAATGAGCTAATGCGTACCTCAGGGAAGAGAAGTCAGGGTCTAAATTCTGAGCCTGCCTTGCTGAGGCACTTATCCATCAAAATATAAAACTCTGTGCACCTTCTATGCCACTCTCACTCATTCACAGCTACGTCCAGGCTGCCCACTCAGCAGCTACGTGCTGGTAGTAACTGCTCCTCTCGTCCCAGGAGAGACACCGGCAGCACAGAGCTGCAAAACCCACGAATGAAATTCTGGGAAGAGACAGAGTTTTTCAAACAATGTTCAGAAGAAAGCCTTCAGTGCACAGAGCTCCAAAAATACAGCCCCTTTTCACATCAGCAGGACACGTAAAGGGTTAACAAACCACTACTGCATATATTATTTATTAATCTCACCCCTCCTTTATTTAGCAATTTCCTCCTTAAGTCCTGGCATCTCTTCTCCATTTCCCTTGCGATTTGGGGTCCTTTTCCTCCCGAGATTATCATCTGCTGGAAGTTCCTCCTCCTCTCCACTGCCCACACCCCAGTCTTTGTCCTGGTTCACTACAATGCTCGGTTTCTGGCCGGGATCCACACTCGCTCCGAATTTATTGCTCTCCTGCTCTTCCAAGCTTGCGAAGCAGGTTTTCACTGAGCTGCCCTCGCCAGGCAGGACCAGGAGCAGTGCATGGAAGCTGCAAAGAAGCGCTTGTGAGCAGTGGCCCACCAGGAGAGCAGAGCTTTGTCACTAGAAACCCAAGGTGGAACCACAGGCCGCGTGTTTTATTTAGTTCGAAGCCGAAATGTTTCTGTCTAGGATGTCTGTTTGTATCTCAAGTCACAAAGAAGCCATTAGTACCAATAATGTGTCATTACGGGGGCGTCAGCAGAGACTCTGCAGCTAAGGTTAATCTGAGATGCATAATTTAAAGCAGAACTAAAATCCCTCCATTTCACACTTTAGCGACCGAATTCAAATCATTCTTCAAATTTGACACAGCAGCTCTTAAGGGGACTCACATCTTTCTCTTCTCTTTTTTGGGGGGGTCAATTTTAAGCAAAACACAAGCATATCTATGTAGAGATCCTCCCTTTATGATCATTTTAACCTGTTTTCCCCTCACATCTCTCTTCAGCAGCTCCATACGGCTTCATACTTCACACATTCATTCTGACATGTCATTGCGCCGTTTAAAAAATCCCAATACTCGGGGTTAAAAACTTCACTCATCACAACCCTGGTGATTTTGCCGAGAATAGCTGCCAGCACTGCTTATCTTAAACATACCACATCACTTAGGTAACAGTAGTTACCCGCACGATTCTCAGTCCTTAGTAGTTCCACTCTCAACACCCTGCTAAAATACCGAAGAGACACAATCTTTGTTTTTCACCCAGAGAACTGAGGCACACAGAAGGACGCTGTGGTTCAACAAGTGCTTTGAGCTGGTCCAAGCCTCCCAAATCCACTGATAAATTTGTTTTGTCAGGCAACTTCCCTGAGCGCAGCTGATAAAACACAGAAAATCGTTAAGCAAAAACTCATTGCAATGTAATGAAGTGGCACGATAGGGAGATCTCTGTGCAGCTGAAGCAGAGATGCAACGTCTCCTTCTACCAAACGCCTTTTACTGGGAATCCTTCAATAAAGGTCACGTCATGTTACCAAAATGCCTAGAAATACACACAGCGATTTTTGTCGTCTGACACAACTCGATTTTATTCTGAATTTTCAAGAAATCACAGTTCAAGCACACAGCCGTTCTTTGGAGAACTGCCCTCCATGCTAAAAAAGGCAATGGAAGTGCACAAGGGGGGAATATTAAAAAAGAAAAAGAAAATTCCAAGAAATCTTTGACTCATCCATTGTTATTCATCAGGTTTTTTGAGCAGAGAATGGAAGAACGGAATGCCGTCAAGCTCAAACTGACAACGCTATTTTCTGATCTCTAAGTGATGTCAATGCTCCACAAAGCCACAAACGCTGAGAAAATTTTTCTCTGCAAAATTCTCAGAATGACTCTTAAATTTTGTTAGTTTGGGGCCGGGGAAAGAAAATCACCCGAAGCTAAAAGAGGCACTTGAAATTCAACTCCTGCGTAGGTGTGCTTTTGAATACCGAGAGCATTGGGCTTCAGGGCTTTGTGCTATCTGTGACTCAGACTCGCTGCCACAGGTGTCAAGAGATCTGGGACCTATCTGGAGCTCTGTAGGAACCTGCTGCTTTGTGATTATTTTATTTATTTTTTTTTTACTGTCTAGTAAAAAATTCACCCTCGAAGACAGAGGAAAAGGAAGATTTCGCAGTCAGCACCGACCTGAATCTTACTACTCGACGGATTTTCCTGGCCAGTTGATTTCCACCTAGCAAAGCAGATTTTTCTGCTATTTAATTCTTGTGGATTTCAGAACAACGTGATGTCAACCCAGTCTAACAGCTGAAGCAGCTTCAATAAAGTTCTGATAACACCACATCTATTCTGGCACGCCAACACACTATTTTTAATTATAGCTCATTAAAGATGTAATAGAAGAAGAATTATATTCACTTCCAGCACTCTTCCGTCAATGCAGTGAGATAATCACGCTGCTGTACCGTACATAAAGCAATATTTATGTGCAGTGGTTTAGGTAATCTAATGGAAAGGCAGAAAGCAGTGATTCACTCCTTGTTCTATCTGTTGCTGCGACGCGGCTTTTGCCTATCGCAGAGCCTAAGCAGGCACACATAGTAACTGCTTTCAAATGTTAGTAAAACAGAGACCTGGAAAATGAATTAAAAAAAAAAAAAGGACAAGTCAGTTGAAATGCCAAACAACAAAAAAAGTCTGGATTGCAGATGAGAAGTGCTTTACAGAGCAGCACACAAATGCAGAGCTCTGAGGTAATTTAAACCAAATGCAGACTGGAAACGAAGCAGTTTGGTGAGTCAGCACAGTAAAAGGACACTAAAATTACATGCGAGAAAAAGTGCTATCCTTTCGGTGTAGCACATTGTATTTTATTCCAAATTTACCAGGAAACAAATTAATTGTCTCCTTTGTGTTGTGCCTCCTTCGTGCCCTTTTGGACTCAATCTCCACCTTCCAGAAACCGAGTGAGCGCAGGCTGACTAGCTGAGAACTCTGATGTCTAGGACTTCTAATTTCCCTTTCAGAAAAAATTCATCCCCAGACCATGACAACGTTAATAAACAATCATTGGCACGGACGCTACTGACCGCCTTCCAAGTCATGATTATTTTCCTCTGGAAATAAAATTAAAAAAAAAAAATTCAAAAGTTAAACCCCAAACTGCAGAAAATCATTCCAGGCTCTGACAATTTGATTCTGCCATCTCAGAGGTTTCAGACACCTACGGCTTGCTACAGATCAGGACTCCAGCACTAAATATGCTCACCATCAGTCAAAGGAAGGTTTAGAATCCTATCTGCCTCAAACATTTTTAAAAACATAGCCATTCTTAAACTTACAAAGCAATTTTCATCTTCGTTTCCATCTCATTCTTGCCTCATACTTTCACAAGAACGTAATTCTGTGAAAGCCACAACAATTGCTTGTTCAACGGAACACTCTGAAGTGCTTTCTGAGATAGATTTGTACGGACAGACGTGGGTAGAAATGAATAACCCAAAAATATCCACAATAGATAATGAGCAGAGTCTAGGAAAAAAAAAAAAAATACCACTTACTGCAAATGCAGCCTAAATTGGAACGAATGCCTACAGTAGCAACAGCGCAGGAAGAGCAAAATGTTATTGTACGTTACTGGCACGTGGCCCGTGATTACAAAAAATACTGCAGTATTCCACAGTAACAGCGTAAAATCTTATCCTTGCAAACCAAGCAGCTGCGGCACCCTGCCCACAGCCTCGTGCTGGGGAGGAGAAGGCAGCTGGTCGCCAAAGGACTCCACTGAAGGCTGCATGGGGCAAGTGTGCTGCGGGGTCAGCAAGCCCTTGGGATGGCTGCTCGCACCCACAGCTCCGTCAGGGCACAAAGGGCCGCTGCTCGGTGGCACAGGGCTCTCCCATGGACTCCAGCTGCCACGTTGCTTGCTCTGCCATTGGGATTTGGCTGGAGCGTGCCTTCTGCCAAATCTGCATTTTCACGGTGTCTCGGATTCAATAAAATCTTCCCTGTTTCAGCTCCCCTAACCCCAGTTACCCAGCCTCCTCTAGCGCTGCCAACGGGTTCAATGGTGGGCTAGAAAGATGTTCCTAAGCATCAGTTGGGCTACATGACAGCAAAACAGGAGACGAGATTCCCATGAGCTTATCAGCGATGCTTTTCTCAACTGCTCTACCCAAGGACCACCAGCACAGAGCGCAGTCCCACCAGAGCAAACAAAAAAAAACCCCAAAAGCTACAGTGAAGTCCGTCTGCTCACTGGCACACACAGCACACAAATCAGTAGTCCTAGCTCATCATTTGTAGAAATAACATCATGTTTGGTTTCCACACAGAACATGAAAAAACACCAGCTGAGGAGTCAGATGTTTTCTCAAACTTTATGCACTTGCAGAACCAGCAACCTGAGAAAAAAAAAAAGCAGAACCCTGAACAGTGAGGTTAGCAGAGAAGGAAATGCTTTTCAAATGAAAGATACTTATTTCTAACTCACGTTTCCTACACAGGCTGCGGACAGTACAGATTTTCCAGACGAAACTGCAAAGCCTGAGGTAAAAAATCTGCTGCCTCAGGTATTTGGCATGTCCACACGCTCCGACAAACTCTGAAATGAAGTTTGAAATGGGCAAACACTTGTTTGGGCGGTATCTTTTAGAGGTGTTCCATTCATCATGAAAACTGGGTTTTGTACTGCCAGCCAGAAAGATGATGTTCCTAGGAGGGAGCAAATTAACTGCCGTACCTAAAGACTTCCCGGTTCACCAGCACTTCTCGTTGTTTCCATATCAGCTTTGATTGAAATACTGCATTTTTGTAGCCTCACAAACCACTCCCTGGCTTATGGATTCAAAGTCCCACAGGGAGTGCTGCAAATCCACGTAAAGTCTCCGGGTGCTGGGTCTGACTCTTTGACGTATGTAACAGACGTGTAAAATAACACATAACCAGACGCCTCTCTAGTAAATGCACAGCTAGAGACTGAAAAGCCCTAAAAATGTTGTGTCCAAGGGCAAAGGAGAAGGGGGAGAATAAGAACAGAGACCCGTATCTAGCAAGGAGAGAAAAGTTTAGTCTTTAGGAATTTCTTGTCTACAATGTCACAATTTTTCATGTCTGTAATTCAGTTGTGGTATCACGAGAGAGGGCTTGTTAAGAAGTGGGAAGTCCAGCCACTGAGGCCTGCTTTGCTCCACACCAGGCTGATAAACTTGTTTCTTGGTGTCCATGAAATTTCAAGGTCCTACCTCCAAAGCCTTCACTGTGACTCCAAAGACCTTCATCCAGAAGGGAGGTCTAAGTTCTCAGAAGAAATACTCCTCTAGAGAAAGGGGATATGGCTGTATAACAGTAGTCACCACAGTGGTCCCTCTCCAGTCCCTGAGCTGCTGTGTCCTGGTCACAGTGGCTTGGAGAATATAGCTGGTGTGCTTTCACAATAACCTTCTAGGGCGGAGGAGAACAGTGGGTGAGAAAAAGGCAGCAACTGGTTTAAAAGGCTCAGTTCTCAACTTCTGGCTACTCCCGGTTTTATGGAGTAAGTTAAAACCACTCTCTAATAGAAACTGCGTGAACCACTGACTTCAGATCTGGATCCTGCCTTTTGCAAAGCTGCTGGTGGGCTTGAATCCAAGGCTCTGGTTTGAGCTCTTATCTACTCCATACTGAAATGACTTAAGACCATACGTCCTTTATAATAAATAGGCTGACAGTGAGGAAGCGCAGTATTGGCAGGGTTCATATTTACATCACCCTTTGGAAAGCCAATGCACATGGTTTAAGGAAAGTGTTGGAAATACTACAGCTTTCAAATATTTTGCCTTATGTGGTTTACAGTCAGCACAGTCAACGGCAGCTTAAGCTTCACCCGTTTTCACGTGACGTGCCAAGCCGTGCAAGTCCCAGGTGATGGCCACCAGAGCTGAGCTGAACTGGAACGTCCCACCACAGCCCCGGGCTGTGCCACTGTGCTCTCCGGGTTCCCTGCAGCAAAGGTCTCCATTCTCTATCCCCACCACCTCCTCTCTACAAAGGCTCACAAACACTTAGAGAAGCAAACCAACAATTCCATTATGTGCCTGGCAGTTCGTGCACTTTCTTCCTGATTCACAATAGACGTGTCTCAGTGAAAAGACCCATATGAAAGGTGGGGGGGAAAATTAAGAAATCTAAGCAAGTTGCCAGTAAGCACACATATTATCAAAGCCTCATTTCCACTTAGTGCAAGTTGCTTTGGGAATTAATGCAGCTGACTTGAGGGGAAAACACAAACACACAACCTCTTTTTCCATTAGCTGGGGTGTGGGGGGGAAACAAACCGAAAGAAATTGGACCGGTGCCATCTCTGCCAAAGACTAATGGTTTAGGGGAGCTGGGAAGCATGGACAGGGGACAATGTGACTGATGGTTGCCACTTGAACACGGCACACTGACAGCTGAGGGAAGAGCACAGAAAGGCAAAACAAAACGAGTATGTGTTTAATCCGGGCAGAATCAGTCCCCCGTATTCACCCCCAGTGAGAAACACAAGGCAGGAGAAAGTCGGTCCCTCCTCCTGCTCAGCTCAGCACCCACGTAACTCCCTGGCACACACCACAGGACCTTCTCCAGGCACACAAAAAGGGGCATTATTTCTTCACATGCTGAAAAAAAATATCAAGAAAGGGCAGGAGTAGTGGCACAATTTAACGTATCTTAAACTGCATCTTTCACTACCAAAGAACTTCTCCCCTTTCTTTAATACTCTGCTCCTGCACACCCCAATACAAAGAAAACTAAAGGAAGATTCAACAATTTTGGTACTGCAACAGAGAGCTGATCAAATGATTCTAAAGGCCACACAGATGCTATGAAGATACTTTTCCCTCAACTTCAACGAGCGCTTCCTCAGAGAGCAACAAGAAGACAGATGTGAAAGGAAAATCATCAGGTTTTCCTAGTCTGATGCCAATGAAAAAAAAGACAGGAATAAAAGTATTTTGACTTATGCTCTGCAGAGCTGAGGAGGAACCCTGGCCACCAGGAGAGTGGGACGGTGAGAGCGATCACACATGGTAACTACAGTGCACTTCTCCCTCTCCCACCAGTTTGGCCAGGGCTGTCACCCTGCACCTGAAACAGGGCTCGCTCCAGACAGCATTTCCCCACCTGAGCCACAGGGATGAGGAGAGAGCGAGGAGGGGAAGAACCAGAGCCCCTGAAGGTCGTATAGCAGTGGCTTCCAACAGATTTGCATGAATACCTAATTTCACAACTACAAACATCGCCTCCGATTCCTTCTGAAAGAGTTTTGTATTCCAGTTTGGGTTCCCAGTCCCCAGTGCAAGACCTGCACGTAGAAAGCAGCTGGCTATGCTGCGTTGCAAAAGTTTTGCACTTTTTGGATAAATCAGTACAGATGCCTACAAGACTATTACAATTTCGCAAGCGATGGCTCTTGTCTTGTTCCAATGACCAGAAAGGAAATATTTAGCTCCCTGCAGTGAGCCTGTTGATTTCAAAAGAAACTGAATAGTTCTGTTCCTACAATGCAAACGCAGAGCAGTCATCAGAAGCTGGCTGTGCTCTCCTCGACTCTCCTCTGAAACCTGGGCTGCAAATGCCACCAGCCAAAGGGGGTTGATATTCTGCTCATTGGTGGGACTGTATCCCCTGCTTGTTCCATGTTACGTAGGTCTTCTTGATTCTGCAGGTTTTTTACAGTGGTTTTGTCTCCTTCGGCACACTCATAGGGCGGAACGGAGTAAATAACTTGAATTTTTTTATATAAGAAAGAGGCTGGTGGGTTTTAGTTTTCATTTATGCAGCATTTTCAGCGGTTGAAAGTTTTACAACTGCAGCATTTTCTCCTTACTAGACAAAACAGACTCAGAGGTCATTCTTTTCTAATGAAAAATGAAAACCAAAAACCAAAGATTAGAGGGAAAAAGGTGAGCTTTTGCCCGCTACTCATCGTTGCCTTTATAAAAAAAAATTATTAACTCAGGACAACACAATTCGGCCTCAGTCAGGGTACTCTTAGTTCAGCTGCTATTCAAATACCCAAGTGCAATTTGCAACTCTAGTTATGAAAGGGGACATTATTTTCTTCATACATTTAACTCTCCTTGTTCAAAGACACACTGCTGAAGCAATTAAGGCCGACATGTTATTAAAGCTGGTGTAGAATTCACAGGCTCTGTTAAGAAGGTTTTGGTGTTTCATTGAGGTGTTTAAACTCAAAATGGGAATATTTAATACAGAGTATTTAATACAAAAATATAACTTCAGAATGCTGTCAAATGAGGTTACTCACGACATTATCACCAACACTAAGAGAATTGTACATGCATTTTTCTGGCTGGGCATTCTCTGTTCTTCAATAGCTTTCTTCTGTAGACTTCCCATATGATATAGATTCCGAACTTGAAAAATCTCTAGGCACATGCCAAACTTTCAGGCAGAATAGCCTCATTGATTTAAACAGGGTCTAACCTTTCTAGACATTAGAATGATTGCCTGTTTGTGAGACTGGACCTCACGGGGCCCATTTTCAAACAAGACAAGTGCATTACATATTTTTACTGCTGTTTCTGGGTTTGCCATTAAATTCTTTCCCTCCCCCCATCTGTTTTTATTGCCTTCGACAGAAGTATCATGATGCTCTGAGGTAAGTAATGATTAATTTAATTACAAACTAACTGTGACTTATGACAAGACCCCCCCAATCACTTACCTCTAATCATATGAGTGTTTCAAGATGTGATTGTAAATCTCCTTTGTTTTTCCCCCCCTCTCTCTCACAGGAGATGTTGCAGCCTTTTTTTTCTGGTGTTCTGCATTAAAACTCGTTCCCTGTGCTCCAGGATCTTAAAACAAAAACAAAACAAGAAACACTCAGAATGAAAATGTCATTTCAAGCGGTTGGTGGGTGGCTCTGGGGAAATCCCTGACCTTTCTCCAATGTATATTTCATTATCTAAAGCAAGTGTGATAACTCCCCCCAGCAGAAGCAGCATAAACACTCTTCTGTGGGCTGCACTTTAAAAAAAAAAAAACAAAACCAACAACGAAAACCCAGCCACCAAACCCCAGCTATTTTAGACCTCTCCAAAACATGTTATTTTTAAAATCTGCAAGACAGCACACTGCGAAGTATTCATTTAAAATACAATCCAGGATAAACCAGACTCCACCAATCTATGAAGGTGAAAAGGGAAGAAAGCCCAGAGACACGAAAGAGAAGGAAAATCATTATGTAAAGTATCAAACTGCGACACACGCGAGCAATCATCGGGTTTATTAATGTTACTACCACTAATAATACGGAGACGGCCAACACCCTAAATCCTCACTGTAGTATTTCTGTAGTAGCGGCACGGGGGAAGTAGTACCCGTGCTGGAGAAGCAACGCAGCGGTAGCACTACAGAACCCAGCCCAGCTGACGAGAGAGGAAGGAAGGGAGGAGGAGCGACAAAGCAAATGAGTAAGAGAAACCAGCAGGTCTCTAATACAAATCAATTCTGACATTCACCACCATCACCAAAAAAGGGCTGACGGGTTTTGAATTGCCGGCGAGCGCTGCTACCAGAACGCTTTCTCACCACCTCCCGTTTCGCCTCCCTCCCTCTCCCACACCTGCAGCCAGGCAGGTCAGGAGCCGGCGTACGTAAGCCTCCCAAACCAGGCTCTGTCAGCAGGAAAATCCCTTGGCTATGAGAGGCGAACACTGCCAGCCAGTGCAGAGTTCACTTTCCCTCTGAGAGCTCGGGCTTGCATTTGCACGGCCCCTCTGGATTACAGGCATGCCAGTTATTTCTCTACAAATAATTTTTAGGACCAACAGCTATACTCATTCTTGCTCTGTTAAAAAGCCTGAAAAACAACTCATTCCTGGGGCTACACCTGTGACTGTCCCTGCTGAAGCCAACAAACTTTCACGGCATGGCAAAGAGGAGGATTTGACCCTGCGTGCACGTCAGCCAGACCACTTTGGTTTTCTTCCGCAGCTAGGACAGCCAGACAGCTCTGAATAGTATTTTCCATTGCTTTTAATTAAGAGAGATGTTATCCACAGCCTCCTGGGGCTGTGCAGACTTCAGAAAACACAACTTCTCCAAAAGCGGGTCAGAAATTCAAAAAGTACAGCTTTCTGCATCACAGTTGATTCTCCCGACACGTACACACAGAGAAATCAACCCAAAATTCAAAGCAAACACCAACACACAAGAAAGGGAGAAGAAGGTGGGCTTCCCCTGACGCAGGGACGGAGGCTGCGCCTATGTGACCATTGCCTGAAGCTGCTGATGGAATGAAAATACTGTTTAAATCACCCTGCTCCTCCTCTCCACAGTGCTTGTTCTCGCTTACGTGGTGTTGCCGCTTGCTTCAAGGAGCCTGCTCTCACTCAACGCGAGTAAAGGTTGCACCAGCCAAGCCTACAGACATGCAGGAAGAGCGCAGAGCCCTCTAAAGCTGTGACACAAATCCAGAGAAGGCTGGAAGTTCAAAGTGAAATGAGGACACTCTGCCCATGACTCATGCCACCTAGAAACTATTCTTAATTTCAGAAAAAGTGTTAGAGGGATTATTTCACGCGGTGTCACCCCGCTGAATCAACTAGGTTTTGCCTCTCGGTTTTTCTCCCCGACTCAGATACAAGGAGGCCGGGGATTCTATTTTAAGATGAAAACCAGCGTAAAATCCTCCCGTTCTCACTTACATTTCTAATGTTCTGTTTAAACAGAAAAACAATGTTCTTGGAGGGACGGATTCCCAGCTACCCTCCAGGCTTTTTGCATGACCTATGGGCAAATGCTACGTTATGCTTCCTGAAGGGTTGAAATAACTCCGAGTGACACTTGAGCTTCTACAGTTTAACTAAAGTACAAGAGTTTGGCTCCTAATACACAGCGTCACTTAACCCCAGTGTTCCCGTGCCTCAGTTTCCCCTTCCTCTACAGCAAAGATAACAGCCTTCTCCCATCTCCGAGGGATGACGGAAGGAACACCCACGCTGATTCAGTGGATAATCTGGTAATGTGAACAAAGTTCCAGGTCTCTCAACTCACACGAGGCTGAAGCTTCACAGGAAAAGACCCCGTGAATCAAAATAAGGAGCTCGTCATGAGCTTGTCCCTCTGAAACTGTTTTGCTGGATAGTCATTTCACCAGCGTGGCTCTCTTCTCCTGGGTGCTCCCAGCAAGCGTGGGGGACACTGAATGGATTCACTGTAGTCACACAACAGCTTTACAGCTGCTGAAAAAAGGGCCTATTGTAGCCCTGCATTTTACTATCTGGAGTAGCATACATTAATTTGCTGTACAGCTCTCATTGCCCATCTGATCCTTACAGAAACACGAGCAGCAAACCAGGGTTTGTCAAAACAAAAAGAGATTTAACTGCGATGGAGGAAATCTTCTGGCTTGATTTTGGTTTGGTTTTCTTTCTCTTTTTTTGGTTACCTTACAGAAAAAAAAAGTTACCTTTTTAAAATTGTTACTTTTAAAAAATTGTCACCTTTTAAAAATTGTTACCTTTTCTATTAAAAAAACAAAGGTAACAATTCACAGATCAGAGGATAAAACCCTAAAAATACAGTGTAAGAAAAAGACTTGAATCTGGTTGTGCCCTCCTTTTTTTATTTCTTCTTTTTTTATGCTACGTCACGATACCATGAGTCAAACTTCATGATCACGACAGTCGCAGAGCTGTCATATGCACGTCTTCTCTTCCTGCAGCCACTGTCCACTCTCCTAGCTTGCACCTCTGTGCATTTATGATACGTGCTTAGTAACCTGAATGGTATCATAAAACAACTGCGAACTCTTAATACAGAACTACCCAGTCGCACATATAAAACCTCACTTGACAGCCTGATAACGCTGGACTTTGCAAAAACACGCGAGTAGATTTGACAGCCCCTTTCTAAATGTCTTGATTTTTCTCCGTAGCGTCTGTTGAGCCAGGGAGGAAGAACAGTCCTGAATTAGGCACATTCCTCCCAGCATTCAACTACTCTACTCTCCCCCTTCTGGAGAAATGAATGCAGCTTCAAATTAAAGGAGTATTTTTGTCAGCTCTTTCATTCTTCCCGGTGAAATGAGGCGATTCTGGGCTTCTCCAGCCCCCAGCAGAGCCAAATGAAGGCTCACTCTGAAGTCCAAACTCCTCCCATACACACAGTGCTAACCCTGCAAGCCGTGACGAAGTTGAATTCAGCCAGAGTCCCCTAAAAAAAAAGTATCACAGTGCAGCGTGCTGTACTGATAACCCCCAAAGAGTTAAGTGATTAAGAAATGAAACCCCGGGGCAAACTACAGAGAAAGACTTGGCACATATTTTTTGGATTTGGGCGGGCTGGTCCACCTCCCAGCACAGGCACCTAGCGTCTCTCGCCATCCCCAGGGCAAGCAGTGCTGGGTGGGCCTGGACAAAAGCACCATGGTATTATCACGCGTGATGGGACGGAGCCAAGGCTAGATCAGAGCAAAGTGGATTGGGACAAAAGGGACAGTAACATCCCTTTGTAAAAAAATTCAGTGTGCTGCCCATAAAAAGCAGCAGGTGAGTGTGTGTCTCTCTGCTAAAGGGCACATATAGTTTAGAAAGAGGTGTTAGGGAAATGAAGTATGGCATGATTTGCAACGTCCAGATACATTTTGGGTTCTTCAGATGAAGGTGTCTAGAAAAAAGATGACTTTTCATGTTCACTGGGATGGGCCAGATGAATCTGGTATTTTTTCTCTATTACCTTCTGCTTTACTTAATCAACTCACCTACCTTCCAGCTATAGGAGGCTGGATTTTGAGATGAAGCCATTTGCTGCTATACAGAAAGACTGAAAAAATCAATACTCCTTATACATTTACCTGTCTCCAGTGCCACAAAGTGCAAGACACTTCAGCAGAAACCTGTGGTGACCTTTGTTGGAGGAAACTTTGGAGGCCTGACCGTAAGCTTTTTTTAGAACAGAAATTTGACTAAGCCACAACCAAGCTTGGCACCACTCTACTTTGGTCTTACTTTTTGAGATCAGCAGGACTATGCCAGCAGCTTGGCCAGCAACTAAAATCTTCCAGGCAGAGGAAAATGTTGTCCTCTGTCTGGATTCAGTAAGTTGGTTGCCTCCGGTTGACTTGGCCTGACTGGAGCCGAATCTACTCTTTCAATCGAGGAGAGACAGAACACCGAGAAAGACGAAGCTTTTGTGGAAGTCTACTTGTCCAGACTTGTCTTTTTAGAAAAAACAAAACAAAACAAATTGTACTACTGCTTGTGTCATCTCTACTTCTACTTCCTTTTCTTCAGCACAAATCGTAACGTGAGCATCTTCGCAAACACCAGGTTTGGCAGGAGGTTCTCTGGGCTGCCAGCTGTCAGATCCAGAAAGCAGGACTGTCACATCTGCCAGACTGGCTCTCACACCTACTCTCTGAGGTAACATCATAGATTTTTCCAAATCATGCTAGCAATAATATGACATTACATCTCACTGTACCGTATGCTCCTTCTCTGCCTCAGGACATGTGTCAAAAAGAGCCTACATGCCTTTATATAAAGGCAGCCCAGCCAGTGTCTTGCGATAACCAACAGCCTCAGTTCAGTGCAGTATCTATTCATCCTCTCCAATTTAAGGGTGCCTCCAGTGGCACACAGCCACGTCAGCAAGTCAAGCACAAACTGCTAGACATGGGTCGTTACTGGTAAAGCATCTAATGTGCACTTGGCATTGCACAAGCTCCTTAAAGAAGATACAGTCCTTCTTTCAGCAGAAGGCTGCTTCTTTCTAACTTCTCAAAACAGCCTTCCTCGTCTGAGACCTACTCACAACAACCTTCCCCTTTCAGCAACAGCTACAAAGAAAAGGGAAGAAAGAACATTAAGAAAGAAAAGTTATGAAATGTGGTTTACTAACAGGTACAACTACGAGATCAGATCACTGAAGTGCACCTCTCTTTCCACCCCTTCATCCCACAAGATCCCTGCATGGCTACGTCACTACTTTTTTTTCAGATCAGGCACGTAGCTTTCCAAGTAGATCTCCAGATAATTCATCCTGCCAGGGCTTTTGACTTCTTTGTGGGATGGTTCTGGATCATGTGAACCAAATTCCTACTGGAACAAACTCAACTAGAAGCATCGTGTTCTCCAGAGTAGGCAATCAGCAGCACCAGACTGCTCAGAAGTAAACGCAACCCTGAAATGTGCCTGATGTGAGCTTCAGGATCCCAGCACCAGGTTTTTCACTACACAGATGCTCTCCAGTTGGTCCACACTACTTGCTAATGTAGGCATGATCGTAAAACCCGAATATTCTGCTGTCATTCATCTTTATGCCACCAAATAAGAAGATAATGTTATTATATTCTGTAATATTGCAACAGTGTAATAGGGACAGCAGCAAGAGCATCTTGAAGTGAGCAATGGAGAGAAATAAAAATAAATCAAAGCGGTTTCAGCTACAATAACTAACCCAATTTCTGTAGTTTTACAGTGAGTTCTACTCTTTCAAATAGTTTCTCTTCACCTTGCACCAAAATAGTAAAGAATAGGAAAAAAGGGAAGGGAGGGAGGAAAGGGAAGGGAAAAAAGTAAAACAAACTGGATAAGAAGACATTTAAAAGTGCTTTGCCCCACTAAACTCCATGAAAAATAATAAACTTCGGGCATTTGCTGTAAAAGCAGCAGAAAATTTTAGGAAGCAGTGCTTTTTTAGGGTGACTATATCATCACCTGAGCTTCCATCATATATCCTCTGGTATTTTGTCTCACAGTGGATCTTGCGCTCTCTTTCCAAATGTCATTAAAACGACCCGCAGATCTAGAAATTTCTCGGAAGTAATTCAAGCAGCATAAAAACAGTCGCCACACCTTTTTTCAGTGTATGAAAGGCTAAGACTCCTATGACGTGACATCTAACGCTCTCAGAAGTACCTGTTGAGGCTACAGAGGTCCCGCAGGCCCCACAGAGGCCTGCAGGCCCCACAGAGGTCTGCAGGCCACTGCCTAGAAGCCACAACATTTACCAGGAAAGTGTGGGAGAAGTAAAGGGAGTTAGGGTGTTCTCCCACCTTAAAAGATCAAGTAATCCCATCCAAGTCCATGAAGGGTGGCTCCTTGTGGCTTTGCTTCTGGCAGGTAGGTGACCCCATGCACAGAAAGACACGTGCTCTGAGCAAAGCTAGCCCTGAGCTAGCAACGGCTCAGATCTCAGTGTGCTCTCCCATCTGTGATAACACAGGCGAGCCTTTTCTTCAGAGAAGTTACCGATTTTTCTCATTGTCCTGTATCCAACTGCCTGCATCACAAAACTGCTACGAGTTCAAGGACTTTGTGCTCTCAAACTGCCTGTTAAATTTAGCTGGAGCTGGCCAGTGGATTCCAACGTTATTGCAGGGAGACAGAGATAGCGTGCTCCAGCAAGAAAACAAACCAAAATATCCGTATTGGCCCACGAAAACTGATGTTGAACTGGCAAGAAAGGTAAACAAACGGATCTGATGTTAAAAGTCGGAACTGCAGTGCCAGTTCTGCAAGATCCATCAGTATCAAACCCAAGCGTAGTCTTGCCCAAGGAGGTTTATTTTACTTATCCTGGTTTCAAACACAGCTTTACTTTGACTTACTGTGAATTGAGTTCTGCTTATGAATAACACCAGGTATATTTTCTGGGGACTTAACTTGTCATGTTTTCTCTGTTCCATTTCTTTAACACGTTCGGTTTACTAGTACTTGTTTGTGATATTACTAAATTGCAGCTACAGAAAGTGGGACAACATTTTGTTCCTATGCAAGACAGGAAAAGTGTATCTGTAGACTTAGGTAGTGATAACATTCAGATCTGCGTCAGATGACACAGGACAAGTAGGTGTCTGGGGGTTTTGGGGAGAGGTGAGATAGAGAAAGGGGTTTTCCCCTAGAAGATCGAAACAAGGGTGGTTTTTTTTCCTTAATGTGATTCATAATATAAGATAATGACAACGTCAGGAACAAAGCCAAGCTTATGGAACATTCGCCGTGTTGCATACAACTACATATGTCCTATTGATTCTGGTGAATAGAATTTGTAAACAGAAAAAAAAAAAAAACAGACCGACAACAAACCTCTAACTTGTTTAGGATACTGTACCTCGTTACATATATACACATGCGTATGAACGTGGGTGGCAGTGCAGTTCGACCTCCCCAGGATTTATTCAGACCTAGGATGAAACTCTTTTCAACTTGCCAACGTCTGTTATGACAAAGCTACCATTCAACAGTTTCATTTTCCAGCACTGACCACTGTCAATTTTAATATTACACTGTCTTTTCCAACATTCCTTGATCTTACACCTAGGATTTCTCTTCGGTTCTGTACAGTAAGTGACTGTAACATCACATAACTTTCCTATTGCCACCATCCTGCAGAAAATTAAAGCAACTCTTCAACCAGTCGCTACAGGATGACTGAGGTTTGCAAGGAAAGCAACTGCACAACTCTCCTTCAAATGGGCAAAACAGATAACATCCTGCTTTTGGTAACTGGTATATTACTAAAAAAAGTCAATGATCATTAATTGCTTTAAAAGAAGTAAAGCAATGTCTAAAAAGCTAAAAACACACCTCCTTCTACTAGTCCCCTGACTCATATTTTACGCTAAAATGTGTGTGCCTCAACATATAGGTATATGTTTATATGTAATATAAACTAGATGAATCAACTTAAGACTTTAAGTAAAAATCAAGAGATGTTGCAAGTTGGAAAAGACAATTATGCTCCTTTAAGGCTTATGCTAATCCATGACAGGCCACACGACTTCAGCATAGAATCCGCTCCGGAGTGGGAATCATTCTTCCATTGCATATGAGCGAGTAGCACTGAGCTCAAAAATCTGCAGCTACCTCTGAATGTACTACTTTCTTCGGGCTTTTCACAGTTATCACTGGGATCATCTCATTATCATTAAAAACAAACTGTTCTTTATTGTGAAAGAGTGAACTTTTGCCCCTGCTCTGCCAAGTTCCAATGAGCGTGATTTTCACCAAGCATTGACACATTTGTACTATAGGAAAATGCTTAATTAGAAAAGAAAAAGCCTTCACCCTCATTTAAGTATTTTTTTCAGAAGTGCTTTCCACATATCTTTAAAACTTCCTTAAATTAACATTTGCTATTTAAAATTTGTGTCTTTGAAAAATAACAGCAGCTGATCTGAAAAATAACAGCAGCTGATCTGCACAGAAAACCATGAGATATTTTAATTTGTTGCATCTTTTTGGAGCAGTGAAGATTCCTGGCATACATGAACAAATGGACATGGATTCCCTCCACTTCATATCCCAGCAACATCATGAGCCACCCACTGGAAGCAGGA
This sequence comes from Todus mexicanus, assembly GCA_013389965.1. Lineage (NCBI taxonomy): Eukaryota > Metazoa > Chordata > Aves > Coraciiformes > Todidae > Todus > Todus mexicanus. The sequence goes on from WEIS01057831.1 coordinate 45,375, forward strand.
AAAGCCTTGTAATTTGGGGGGTTTCCTGCAAACTCTCCAGAACGAGCCAACAAGGCTTTTGCAGGCCTCAAACCTTTTATGTCCTTAACTTCAGGGGCTTCAGAAGTGAGCAGGACTACTCAGACTTGCAAATTAAAACACTCGTGCAGCCAGACTTGTAATCCAAGCCAGCCAGTGGTACCGCTCTTCGCTGTCTGGAGGAGCTGAACATGTTCCTGCTGCTCTCCCAGCTCTCCCTCTCTTTGTGTTTTCAGGAGCAAGAAGGATAAATGGGCCTGCTACTATCTGTACTAATCACCTGTTAGTCACAGTAGTCTGAAAGGCAAATTGACACATCCACTCATTTCTACTGTTTCCAGTATTTATAGTATTATTTCTCCAGGACTGTGAAGTAGCTGCCAATTATTACTAGAATTTGGCATGCAGAAGCTCATGTATATGAAAAAACATGATCAAACAATACGCGGCTCATTATAAGAAGTTTATAACTCCGTTCCCTGCCCTAATACTTTGTTTTTATCTCCTGGAAATATTTACCACACCACCTGATTAGGTTGTATTTTGAAAATACAAATTATGCCATCAGTCACTCGCATGACAGTAAACTTGCAATTACACAACCCTGCAAGCTCACAGGGTGCACTAAGGCAGGCATAACCCAGCCCCAAGTGTCAGCACAGCACAACAAGGCTACCTGATCTTGACTGATCTGAAAAGAAAAAGGGTGATAAAGCAGCTCATGTTCTGAAGAACACAGCTTGGACTGGCTCTAACCCTGCTCCAGACTCTGCCCGCAAGGTGAGAGGGAAGCGCTTGCAGGGGAAGGAGTGGCTGGCACATTTTCTTGAGCATGTAACAATGCGACCTTAAGACTCATTGCCCAGAGGTGGGCGTCTATGCCAAGAAGTTACTGGACTCCAAACCTATGTTAAAACCTACTGTCATTTCTTCTCCTCCCTCTTCTTCAATTTGCTTTGAGCTTATCCTCCTCACACTGAGGAGCACTGAGGACTCAGTCCTTTATGTGTATGCAGCAATGTACATCCAGGATGTCATCCCTGGCTGCCAGGAGCAGGATCCAACTCTTCTAGATTGCAACAGCTCAACATCACTTGTCCTACAACCACCAGGAGAGAAAAGCAGCTTAAGGACCTTTTACATTCATCCACAGTTCTATGTCTCCTGTCACACTTCAAAGCCCCTCCTTACACAAAACTGGCAATAATATTTGCAGGAGACCAGCAAGGAGAAAAGAAACTATGGTAGATGTGTAAAATTCATGCTGCTCACTATGTATTTCCAGTCCTGTGTATCTATCATAATACAATTAAACAACTCCCCCAGTGCTAAAGAGCTATTTCCTCTCTGTTGAGGTGATACACTACCTGGATTCACACGATACTGGATTGACTCAAGGCTGCAACTCATTCAGAAAGCTCACATAAATGCCATGTCCCATTTAAGATCCAAATGAGGCTTTACAATTATTAGCGTGAATCTGCATAAGCCTCTTGCCTCACTCCTTCGGAGCAGAGAGCATCACCTGAGCAAGCCTTGCAGCCCTCACAAGTCCCAGCCTAACTGGTCAGCACGAGTGGCAGAAGACAGGTAGCCGCAGAGGACGGCTCTTCTGCATCTCCTCGTGATGTAGAAGGGAACGGCGATTGGTCCCGTGCAGATCTGCATGGCGCCAGCGAGCTATTTATACAGCTCTAGCAGCCTGAAACTGCATAGAAACTGCAGCCATCTCTTCAGCTCTCAAACTGAAGAGGGGTGGATGTCTCTGATTCTGATTCTGATTCCCATGGTGTTCCCTGCAAAAATGACAATCATTTTAATTTTGCGTGGGGGAGAGCTCCTGGCATGTTTTGTACGTCTTTCTCTACAGCTTCAAGATTCTTACACCTCAAGGATTATCAGCTTTGTCACTGGGTTTTAGATTCCACATCTGTGATTTATAATACGGCCACCGAAATTAAATCCAGGGATAACATTTCCCCACCAGGCCCAATTAGGCAGTAGACATTGTAACTTTCTCTCTCTTTTCTTTTTTTTTGTTAGACTTATTACAATAATAAAACAACAACAAAAAAAGACATTTAGAATCATACTAGATCCAACTGTCATTTGTAAGACTTTCCTGTATAATTAGTCAGAGCTTCTGGTGACAATATAACCTGTAAGACTGAAACTCGAGTGGTTTATATGTCACCAGAGCCTCAGATAAAAATGCCACCTCAGAAAGTGGGAGCATTTAATTTTTTATAATACTTTTGTACTAGTATAAAACGTTCACTTAATTTACATCAGTGACTTCTTCAGGTATTTGTATCTGTTTGATCTTTTACAAGTATCTACTTCTTTCCTTCATACCTCAGCACTGAGTACTTTGAAGACATTTTGCTAGGGCTTATTAATTAGAATTCCTACAAAACCTTTAGGGTTTTGCTTTTGGGGGGTCTTTTCATTTCTCTTACTTTCCAAACTAGTGCTGCAAATCCAAAATTGCAACCCTCAAATATTGAATTCTTTCTATGAAGAAGCGTGGATTAGTTATGTTACTTGCTAACAGCTGCATGGTGTGGGGGTAGGTAGTCAGTATCTGTACAAATACATGTCCACAGGCTGTAAAACAAAGACAGACAAATTCTCAGTTCATAGAAAAGCTAAACCTCACTGAAAACTGGCTGTGAAGGAATCTAGGACTCAAATTCATCACAGCCATAGCTGTGGACATTACAACTAGTTACCTAGTAGAAGAAATGACATACCAGAACTTGATTACTGACTTTCCTAGTATGGAAAACACTCATATAAAAGAACGTTACAAGAGAAAAAATAATAATAAAAAGTCACTGGAATTAAAACTGGAAGAATCAGTTAATTTTACAGCAGTTGTCCATTAGCTCATATTGCTCCACTGCAGCTTCACCGTATTCGTGAATGCACGTGCATGCATGCACACACAATTTTGAGAAGTGGAGGACAAAGAAATAGGTTTTATGAACAACCAGAGAAGTAGAAATTAAAGAACTGATTCAGCAAACTAGTTAAGCACATGAGTAATTTCCGTTATCTTCAGTGGAGCCTGACCACGGTTAAAGAGCTCTGTTGAATCAGGGTCCTCAAAATGCAGTGCTCCTCAACCCGTTGTCTGATCGTGGCTTTAGGTGACATGAAACACCTGAAATGGACTAAAGGTAAGGAAATGCTCAGGTTTAGCAAACTAAAGCCTTGTAGGAACTGTACTAGTCAGGAAAAACCCCACAGTGGCTTCATAAATTTTCATCACCTCTAGCAGTTTTTGAATAATGCAATGGTCTTTTTGGCAGCTTCATACAGCTGTAATCCACACAAGGAGTCCTACGATGTCTCAGCACTTCCTGGGGACTCGGAGCAGTAGGATCTCTTGCAACACAATCAGAGATTAATCATTTTCTAATGCACAGTAATAAATAATGTATCCCCCATAGTACATAAATTAAAGCTGTAATTCCATCCCGGTTCTGTGATGACACCAGAAGCCCAAGATGGAATTTCAGCCTCATTATGGCCAGTCGGGATACGCATTATTCCTAAAATTATGTTCTGAGAGTTGATAATGAACTGAGAAGTTTTGAAGGCATTACCAAGAAAATTACAAGCAGAAAGCAAAATTAACAAGTCAAATATTGTTTGCAGAACTTGCTAAAGTAAGCAGTAAATCTCATCCCTGAAAAGCCCACTCAACGTATTTGTAGCAAGGCAAGCAAAGATCACCACTACTATCAAAAAACTGAGAGTTGTTCCAGTATTGTCAAACAATGTTCCATTACAGTAAACAGAAAGAAACTCCATTGTAGAGGCTTTAAAACGCTAAATGTAAGTCCTCCTACAACCATACACAGCATTTCACTCACAAATCAAACAACAAGCCTACAGGTACACAGCAACCAGCATAAAATATCAGGAGAAAGTCCAAGTACATCCCAAATCCACATTCCTATTTGACAAGAAAGCTACTCAACAAAGTAAGATGCTCATGAGAAGTATTTTGTCCTTCTGATGAATATATATACTAATATTACCATACTACTATTATATGCCAATATTACCATACTACTAATATATGCCAATATTACTATACTACTAATATATGCCAATATTACCATACTACTAATATATACTAATATTGCTATACTACTAATATATACTAATATTAGTATATATATTCATCAGAACGACAAAGTACTTCTCATGAGCATTTTGCTTCGTTGAGTAGCTTACACACTGTAGTATTTTACATACTGCAAATGATCTAAAACAAATTCCTTAAGAATGTGGTCCTAATATTGTTCCTGTAGATAATTTCAAGCAACATTGCGCATACTGTAAAGAACATTTTACAAGTCTAACAACAAGCATTTTAATGGAACTAAGCTTAAAAGTATAAAGACAGAGAGACAAAACAATCATCTATCTAGAGCTATATTCACCCTAGAATTTTGTTATCAATTCCCATGATTTTTAGCAAATCCCAGAAGATTTCAAGCAGGTCTACAGCAAATTTGCTTTCAGAGGCAAGAAGAAAATAACTTTCTGACAATCTGACACAAACAAGGCAGGAAACTTTACAGGATCATCTGTGGCCTGGAGAGGATCCAGGTTCTGAACTTTTTTGCATGGTATTATTCACAAATTTGTCTTCCCCTCCTCCCTCCCACCACGTTCTCGATAATGTGAGACTCCAAGTCACGCTCACTCTCACTTGCTCTCCCCCCTTAGGTTTCAAGCTTAGAGAGCTGTAAAGAAAGAGTCTGAAGATTATGACAAAAGGTCCAAGAAAATGGTGCGGGAAGCTGGTATTTTTAAAGGCTGAAAATGACTACAGTAACTGGGTTTGAGTATTTGATGTTTCCCCACAAGCCACCAAATTACTTGTTCCTTACCTCCCAGCTCTTCCTCTTTCCACTTCTCCTTTTTATAGTGTTACATAAAGTGTTCAAACCTGAACACCTGGACTTAGGTTTCCAACATTCATATTTGAGCAGCTTATCAGCAACGGTCTCATATTCAAGGAACCACTCACCTGGAGATACCTACTCATTTTTCTGTTCTCTTTTAATCACTCTGACAACCAGCAACACTTAAAATCTGAATATAACTATTTATGTGCCTACAGCTGCATTGAAGGACACATGTTTTCAAAGAACCCATTATCTCCCCTTTTGCCTTTCATGACTATTCACATTAAAAAGTATCGAAAATCATGAGGAGAGGACAAAGAAAGGAAGAAAATCAATGCCTAAAGCTCCTTGCCTCCATGGTATCTCCACCAGAAGCATATCATCACCTCTAAATAGCAACTCGAAACCTACTCAGGAGGCTTACATAAGTCGTGACTCAAGAACTAAAGCAACGAGTGTCAAAACATTCAAAGACACAGTACCCTCTGCTCCTAGTAGTAAAGGAGTAACTACTGAGAATATGCAAAGGAGATCCTTGCACTGGAGAAAAAGAGCAGGGAAAGCTTTTTAGAGATCCAAAGAATTACAGGACAGTTTGGGTTGGAAGGGACGTTTAAATATCATCTGTTCCAACACCTACCCCTGTCATGGGCAGGGGCACCTTTCACTAGGTCATGTTGTTCAAAGCCATCCATTCAAAACCATGCAAACAAGCTAAGCCACACACTTCACTAACAGTAGTAGACTACTAGAAAACCTTCGACCAGACTCAGTCTTGGAGGTTTCTTATGTCTCAAATAACCAATGTAAAGCTCCAGGAAAAGTGATAACCTAATGCTCAATGTATGCCCCCATCTGCCTTTTACTAGGAACTTGGAGAAAGAGATGGTCTTCTCCATGATCTCTGAGCTCGTAGGTTATATTGCTGGCAAGATATTGTCCGTAAGGAATGGCAGTCTAACTCCTGAGACTAAAAGGTGACCCTGTAAATAAATGTCAGCTTCAAAATCGAATACCTCTCCCAGTCTGAGCTGAACAAACACTGCTGTATTGACAATGTAAGCAAAATGCTGAGAAGAGAAATAAATCTGCAATAAAAAAGAAAGGAGGAAAAAAAAAAACCCTTTAGAAGTAAGCAAGAGGGAACATGCGAGGGAAAGGGCACATGGAGAATTTACATTAGTGCAGCTCTGACCAATTCAGGCTCTTCCTGCTCATCACCTCACCATCTGTGCTTCAGTAAAAATGGAAGGGTTCCCTATCATGTTTTCTTTCTTTGTGCAGATATCATATTGGCATTCACATATTCCAAGGACTATGCGGCTTACTGATTCAGAAATTAATCTAAAACGATGCTTATATAATACACACCACATTGATTCACAATCTCCTTGCACTGGTCGTACAAACACGTACTAGAAATAGTTGTTCAGAACACTCTTCTTCCGATCTGGGCATTACGTTACAACACTTGCACTCTAAATTTAAAGACACGACGTACACCGAAGCCTGAACACTAAGCCTGTTGACTGGTTCTCCTTCCTCACTCATTAGCTCACCACACAACACAAGACACGTGGGTGAGGGCTCACAGAAGCAGCAGTGAAAAATTTCAGTGCCTGTAACCCAAGGAAGGGAGCAGGACTTCAGAACCGTGTAATTACAAGGAAGGAAGGAAGAATATTATTAAAGAGTCCCTAATTCTGACGGAGTACAACTCAGAAGAAAGGCCAGCAACTTGGCACAGCAAACTGTGCTGGGAGGACTTCCCCAGCGATACCACACCCAGAGATGGGGGGTTTTCACCACAGATAATTCACACTTCTCTCCTGGAAAAATGAAGGAGAAGGAGGAAAGAAGTCTTTTTTTCACATCTTTCAATTATTTACCTCTGCTAACATGAAAATACTCATTGCCAATGAGTTGCTGGGTAGTTTCAATAAAGGCATTAAGAATTCAAAAGCAGAAGCTCTTGCCGCTCTTCACATTCCTGACGGTGATTTCTTCCTGACAAAATATAGGACAAACGAACATACTGCTAATGCATACTGTGTTAATTATTCTGCAGTGCCATGGAGTAACCCTGATGGAAGCTCAGCCGGATTGTGACGGATACAGATAGAAACAGTATTATATATAGCTTACATTTGTATTCTGTCGAGTTTGCAGCTATGGCATGCGAGGACTGAGCTGGGAGGCTGCGTTACAGCCTAAATGATCTCACGTTATGCTATTAGATTAAATACTCCCATGAGCTAAAACGCTGCAGAGGGTGAAGTTCAGAAAATCAATTTCGAGGCTGTTTTGTAAACTTCAGCCCAGCTCCAATTCTCGGTTATTGATACCGATTCAATGAACCACGTTTACATTGTAAGCGCGCACAAGGTTTAAAAAGTCAGCTGGTTAAGAGCGCTGCGGGGAGGGCAGACAGGCACACGCAACACGCTGCCAAAACAAAGCTTTAATTTAGAGGAAAAGAATTCTGGCCTCTGGAGCTGCAAGAACCGCCCTGAGAGAGGAACTGGGAGTACACAGATAAACAGAAGCAATGCTATGAGGCTACACAGCGTGGTTTCCAAAACTCATCCTCCCATGGCTTTACCAAAAAGCAGCCGGGCAAGCTGAGCAGCAGCAGCCAGTTGCTGTCGAGGATCCCTGCAGGGCCCTGAAACCAGGCAAAACTCCTCTCACTGCTCAGTCCAGCTACCCAGGATACCCATGCCCAGCTTATAGCCCATGGGCCACAACGCTGACCACCAAAACACCCCATCCAGCCTGCCACCCACTCATATCCACCACTCTCCGAGCACCCTTCACCCCGGGGCAGCGTGGCCTCACCCAGGGCACCTGTCTCTGCCTCAGCTCCTGCAAGCCCACGACAAGTTGTGGGGGGTGGTTCAAGCAGGGGTTGATACCTCTGAAGTCTCTCTGAACACAGCAGATCCCACAGCAAACTCCACCCATCAGAGGAGAACCAGGGTTGAACGCCTGCAGCTCACGCTGACCAAGGTGACGCAACGCACACCTAAATGTAGACACACCTAAACATATGAACTATACATATAAGCTCTCTTAATTGTGTGCATTTACAACATACAGCCTTATCTTCTGACGGTGAAACTTTGCTGCTTCCCGCAATAAAAAAAACCTAAATATATATAATAAAAAAAATCTCCATTGACTTTCCTCAGTCATTAATCATATTAAACCAATAAACATTCTGGCAGCGACGCTGTTTAAATAGCCTTCTCTCCACCCAAAATCCACTGGCAAATGTTTTCACATAGAAGATGACCATCCCGCAACCCTGCTTTTGAATGCTAATCTAAACGGAGCTCTCCAAGCCAGCACGGTGAAGAGTCACCCTTTGGGAGGGCGAGCGTAGAAAAGAAACAAGAGAGGGGCCTTTAAGATAAAATAAAAATAGCCTCCCTTGATCCCACCATGACATGGCCCAGACATTCTCCCCGTGGGGGAAGAAAATGTTTCTTACTGCAGTGAGAGTTTTTAGAACATTTTTTTCTTAGTCGTTTTTTTTTTCCTCCCCCCCGTGTAACTTTGCTTCCTGAAGAATGCTTTAGAGAAAAGACATGACATTTGGCAACCCAGCTCTGCTGCTTTGTGAAATTCTTTTGGCAAGTGCCCTACGTGCTGACTGCATTAAGCACATCAGTGTCTTTATTTATTTATTTATTGAGGTAGAAGTCGGAGGGAGCGAGCCATACAATTAATACGCGGCGCGACGCTGCTTCACTCCCCCCAAAAAACCCCATGAGTGGAGCTGGGGAAGGAGGGAGGGAGGGAGAAGCCACAGCTTCTCCTTTTGGGCAACCTCATCATCAGATGGGAGACGGTTCTCCAACCTCAAAGCGTTGCTGCTGCTGCTGCTCTGGGGCATATGTAGTGATTCTTGGATCTCAAGGCATTTAGTGAACACCAATTAATTAATTAATTACGCCTCCATTCCACAACTAAGGCAGGTGTCATTACACACCTTTTTTGCATACGGGTAAAACGAGCCGCAGAGCAAACCGAAGCGTGTACCGATCCCGCCCGGCATCCCGAGGCAGGAGGAGCGCTACCTTGCTCTTGCTGAGGTGAGAGCCACCCAGCAGCAACCAGCAAGGAGGGCACAGCACCAGCCGCCTGCACACCCACGCTTCCTCCCTATGCCTCGAGTGAAACCAGAAAATGGAGAAGTCTCCACACGCCACCATCTTCCCAAGGGTGCAGCCATGGCGCGTGATCGCGAGGCAGACGGATCTCCAGCGATAAGCACCGATCTCCTTTGCACCGTGTCTCATGGTGATGTGCCTCAGCACCATTTCCAGCAAGTCAGGGACAGCACCGTGTATGTACACCATCCACGGTCATGTTCTCACATAGGTAAAAACTCCAAGGGTCGAGGACTTGAACATGTTTCCTGCCCAGATGCCACATATTGGGCAGGAGGGCCATAGATTTGTGATCTGGAGTTATGGAGTGTATTACTTCAGCCTTACAAGAAAACAAGATGCTTCTCACAAACAATGGAGCGTTTTGCTTATGATCATGATTTGCCCCATTTATGTACACCAGGGACAGACAAAGCCTGGCAGCGCACCAGCGGGGACACCAGCAACAGCAAGTTCACAGAACCATGGAGTTTTCAAGCTAAACAGGAAAGAAAGATGGGAACAGGAGAGGACAGATACCTGCCCTGACCTGGAAACCAATGGCTGGCCAGTCTCACGAGCTGGAAAGGTAAAGCTTCTGCACTTACCACATATCCCCTGAGATATCTTCAGGCCAAACTTCTAGCAGCAAAGGGGCCAATCTATCCAAGGCAGTGTTCAGCACACACACCACAAGGCAAATGCTGAAACATGGTCTGGTGCCTTTCACCGCAACAAGCTACCAAGTCTCAAATCAACGTGACTTGCTGAAGATCAAGCACAGAAATGACTTTTCTGCATCTGAGAGCCGAGATGGGACTGGACAGTCTGCTTGACCAGGTGGTGCTTCTTTAAAGGCTACATCCAAGGGCACAGATAAATCGATAATGGACTGAGCCTTTGGAAAAGTTTTAAGCAGCTTGGTCTAAAAAATCATTACACATTTCACATTGAAAAGAGTTTTCTACACACAAGTCTAACAGACAGATGCAAATTCTCATAACTTAAAATAGTCTAATTTTGTTCCTAGAAAAGAAACTTGACACAGCAACTCAACCTGCCTAGTGCTTTGCCACAAGAATATGAGGAAAACTTTTTTTTTGTTTGAAATACAAAAAATTTCCATTACTTCTCCTTCCCATTCTAACACTTTTCTTTGGATTTCTGTCCTTTGTTTCCAAGCCAATCTCAAGGATATCAAAGTAGTTACCACTAAAGCAATACACAAGGCCAACTCTACATGATTTACTCAAGGTAAACAGATTTCAACCAGATTCCCAGTTTTAGCAGGTATTTTATATGACCTAGGGCTCAGGACGGCGAGATACAGAACACAGCACCAGTTTAACCATACGGCAAACTTTTCCAATCACCTCTCCTCAGCGGAGCACTTACCAGACTCTCCTCTGAAAAGCATTTAGGGATTTCATCACCGAAAAGAGCCAAAGGGACTCAAATCACTGGCAAAATTCCCCTCACCTGAAGAAAGGAAATACCAAAAGCCTTCAGCAGCACAAATCGATAGTCCTCCTCAACCTGGAGACAACACACTAGCATTTCAAGTGGGGATGTCAAGCTCAGCATACCAAGTTACCAACTGCTCTCGCAAGATGCACACCTCAGTCTGCGAGCTGATTCTGGAAGTACAGGCCAAGAGCAAGCAAGGGAAGGCTCACAAGCTCCTGAAGCTGTGCTCTCAAGGGTCCAACATGCAGTCAAAGGCGAAGTCAAGAGGCTTTGGATCTGTGTGCATATGCTACAGATCAAGATGGGAAAGATCCGCTTGTCCCAATGCAAATTTTCATACCAAACACATGTTTTCTTTAAACAGAGGAAACAACAACAACAAAAAAAACAGACCAAAAAGAAAAAAAAACCTCTCCACCAAAGATACCTGCAAAGGCTAGTGAGAGGAACTACTATATTTTAGGACAAGCCTGGCAATCTCACTATTCGCAGGTCCACAGTGCAGAGACGTCATGAAAGATGAAATTATACAGCTTAAAACTTAGTTACAGGTGGTTTACTTGAGGGGAAAAACAAGATGATGACAGAGGGACAAGACTTGGAGGTAAAGGGTAGGACAGGACAGAGCACATCAGAGAAGGATAAGGCTGGCTGTTTTTTGGCTTGACACTTGTCGAGTGAAAAAACAAGTGTGAGTCATAGTAAAGGTAACTCAAAGTGTGATGTGACAGCAGCGGAGAGCCGAGCAGACCACACTGCATGAGTCAGCAGCACAGATAAAAAGGGTGATAAGAAGCAGCAGATGGGACATATCTTTACTAAAACAACCCTGCAGGACACGGGCCTCCTTTGCTCTAATGAAAGGGTCGTGCCAAGCCACCACACGCTGGCTCGTACGCTGGAGTGAAAGAACGCTGCGAACGGAGGTTAGAAAAGCAACAGGCAAACGGGTGCAGACAAATGTGAAAATGTAGACCAAAGCAAAGCAACAGCACCCCCACCACCACCACCCCAAAACGTACACACCCTGACGAGCACCCTGGGACATCACCTTCCGAGCCACACAGGCAGCAGGGTGGGGAGGAAGAGAAGGGGGGAAGGAAGCTGTGTCTGGGATCATGGCATTCAGCCTGGCCGACAGCCAGCTCTCCTGTTCCTGCTAGTCAGGCTCTGCCTTCCTGGTGGGTGCTGAGGGCAGGAGGTTGCAGAGCTGCACCCCCTCCAAGCCACTTTCTGCCTCCCCAGCGTACTCCTGCAGAGGCACAGCCACAGCTCATACACATCTCGAGAAGCCAAAAGGGCAGCTGGGGCTATCTGTGGAGCTACGTTCCAGTGTACCTGCTGCTCAGGTGGCTTTGTAAAACTCACGGCTTAAAGCTCTATCTTTTCCTTCAGGATCACAAACCCAGTTTTGTTGTGAGAGCAGAATATCGAGCCCCAGGAGATCAAGCACCGCGTTCTTGGGCAGCAGAAACCCTACAGTCATACGCAAGGCCACATTACCTGCAAAATGCAGCTGCTGCCCTGACCACGTAAATGACCTGCAGTGGTGGTTCTTCACCGTCAGGATCCCTACTCGCTGTACTTTTGAACCTGGTCAGGAAAGACGAGGGCCCTCTGTCACGAGCTCCAAAGAGACATAAGGCAAAGCTCAAATCACCTTTCATCTCGCTTCTTGGCTGAGGTGAAATTATACCCTGCCTGCGAGGGGCAAGATGGAAAGTAAAATGCTCTATTTTTAGACACAAGATCCTGCTTCATCAGGTTCATTTAATTTCTAAGAAACAAACCTTGGCAAAGGTCTGCATCCGAGGGGGATGAAAGATGACTTGCCTCATTTTCTTTTAGTGCAGCTCATGGCATGACTAGCATAAATCTAAGCAAATCTGCTTTAGCCACATACACATGCCAGCTGTTTTATTTGGGATACTCCCTATATTCTAGCAAAAAATACATATATATATATATTGCATTTTTCCCAATCTGCCCTGCCAAAATAAGCACGTTGCGTCCCAAGTATTTCAATGGAGTTAGAAGGTGTGTCTATTCCCCCCGCTCCAAACCTCCTTATTTATAGATCTCAGAAGTTGGCAGGTACACT
>WEIS01057831.1:58067-69073 GCA_013389965.1 Todus mexicanus
TACACGCAGAGGATTCATGGAAGCTGATGCACAACTTTTTTTTTCACATTACCCCTTGAGGGGTCTGGCCGTGCAGAAACACTCTCGTATGCATTTTGCTGCTGGTTTTCACACTCTGTGGCTCTCTGATTTTCTTTGAACTCGTGATGTGAGTGCTCCTACACATTCTGCAGGCGATTCCTGAAATGCACTGCACAATTTGCATGTGGACATAAAGCACTGGCTAACCCAAAGACAGTGAATGACAAATCGTGATCAGAACTCAGACACAAGCTGTGCAAGGACTCCCTTGTCCTCAGCCCTGAGAAGGTGCTGCACCAACACAATTCCCACCACGGGGCTCTGAGGCCCGCGGCACAGAGGCTGCTAAACAGTGACAATCGATGACAAACCATTACTGATAGTTCTGCAAAAAGGTTCCTGTGTCTCTTGGCCACAGCCCCCTGGCAATACACACACTTCTGCACATCCGCTTTCAAAAGGAGCCATCAGATGCACTCACCCGTCTAACCCAAGATGCAAGACACAGCCAGGCAAGGCTGAAACCCGGCATCAAAGGTGGCTGAGGACGGCTGTCAGGCTAGGAGAGCAAAAAGGAAAGGTGTGATAGAGCACAGAGCTCACATTTCTAAGAGTTAACCTGCATAGCACATGCCAGGAGCAATAACTTGAGCAGGAGCAACACCAGCAAGCATGTACAGCTAAAGAAGTCACGGCTAGGAGAGATGGAAGAGGAGGAATCACCTGATCCTCCGCCCATGCACATCTCTGAAGATTTATCTCTGTGCCACATCCTTAATTCCTTCCCCGGTTTCCAAGAACTGGCCCTTCATACACACACTAGAGAAAGAAAGTTAGTTTGTCTAGTATCTTTACTTCCAGCTCACGTTTGCAAAGCTCCTGGAGAAGAAACCCGCCAGGCTCCACGAGTGATCAGTGTTATCACACTTGATCCGTATGCGCCTTGAGCTTGCTGGCCCCCATGGGATCACCAGCCATCGCTGCAATCCTGAAGGGACGGTGGCACGAAGCTGTGAAGCAGCGTTTTGCTTCTCTTTTCCTGGGAGGCATGATGTAGCACTTCAGCAAGCAAAATTACTAAGGTTATTCCTAAAACCTCCCAGCAGCGTTCAGTCTCGCTTCCTCGTTTACAACGGGGTGAAGCTGAAAAACAGAGTCGCTTTTGCAAGATCTAAGAACATGACTGGAGACACAATGGCAAAGTCCCAAACCCTGTTCCTCTCCTTAGTGTGCTGTGCAATCCTCTTCTTCTCTCCTTCTGGGCACAGTGAAGCTGGGTCACCACCTTCCACATACAGACTAATGTATAAATGACTTGTCTCTCATGCATTTATCTTTAAGACACCGTGACAAAAAAAAGCCCACAGCAACGAAACACCCAACTTAACTACAATTAACTTTTCCTTTTAAAAATGGCTTAATTTCCATGCAAAGCACATTTGTGGTTTTGTTTTCTTCTTACCTTCCCATTTTCCAGCTCTTATTTTAAGGAAGCATTTAGTTACGTGACAGAAAAGTTTCAAAATCTCCTTTTTGTGCATTTTTGCTGAATGTTCTATTTTCATGGGAATGTAGCCTGATACAGGTCACATGCAAAAAAAATATAATCTAGCAAACAGTGAATGGACAACGCAACACTGATTAAAATAAAACATAGATGAACTAGAGGCCCACAGAAATCTACGTCGGACCAGTGGAACATCTGTAGCAATATGATGTAGTCTAAGTTCAAAAAAGGATATATAAAATTATTTCAAGTACCGAAAGAATACTCTGCTTTAAGAACAATAACTAAAAAGAGCAAATGCGAAGCAAGATTTAGAAGCTGATTATTTTAATGAAGCTTTCCTGCTTGCTGATTTTAGTCATCATTGAAATTAGCAATTTAACCTCCTCTGAAGAAGCCTCCACAGGAGGAGCAGCGCTCATTCATTTCTGGTGAGATGGGACACTCAAGATCACGATGAAGAATATTAGTTTGCTGATGCACGGCAGATCATGGGACAGAGACAAATGCACGCTAGTATTTTGAATTAAAAAAAGGCAAGAGGCTAAAATATACCCATGTGTGTGCACATATGAACGCACATCCTCATTTTATTATTATGCTAGATCAGGATACAGACCTCCAGAGCAGCAGGCTACAGGGGGGCAGCTTTTGCAATGAGGTAATGGTCAGGAGCTCTTTGAGTGCCCAGGGCAGTTCTTCCAGATGCAGAAGCACCAGGACTGGTCCAGCAACAGGCTTCTTGGCATAAGCAGAGCATTGCGTGGCCAGAGCCACAGGGCCGGGGATGTGAATGCGTGGTAATGTCTGAGCACTCGGGGTTAGAGTGGATCCTGCCAGGATTACGATAAGCCTTCCTAAATCCGTGCTGGGCACATGGTGACTCCGCACCATCCTCCCCCAGTGGTCCTAGTCCCAAGATGACGGCGACAAAACACCCCTCAGGGCTGTCAAGCTGGGAGCTGCACTGAGTAAGAGACAAGGAGGCTGGCTGCTGTCACCAGACTCAAATTGTCTGGCCCTATCTACTCAGGAGTGTCTCCTACAAATGGTGTCCTGTAGCATCTCCACCATCCAGGCTGTTCCCACAGCTATAGCAGCACAGACCTCCTCTTCCCTACCCTGCACAACAATGAGGACAGGGGAAGCTGTGCATCAAAAAGAAAAATACTTCTTTGTTCTGTAACAGAAAGTGAGTTAGAAGGCTTCAGGGAATCTGCAGAAACTTGTGAAGTCATGGAGGTGATCCTCCAGCAAGAACAAAAGGAGGAGGAAAGTATCCACGGGGACACCGCAAGCCATTTCTCAAGGCAGGAGGTTGCACTATGGGGAAGAACTTCTTTTCCTCTGTGCTGCCCCCAAACACTGAATGGCAAACGCATGGGGAGATGCAATCACGGTGGCTGCAGGAGCTGCCAAAGTGTTTTGTAGCTTAAGAAGCAAAGGATGAGTTTGAGGGTTGTTCTTCCATGGCTGCCTCGTGCACTTAATGTAACAAGACAATGGAGAAGAACAACTCACGTATATCGATAGCAGTGAGGTACTTCAAGCCTAGTTCTTCTCAGCCTGCTCCCCAACTTCCAATAAAAGAAGTACACAAGTGCACGAACATCTAGGTTGGAAATACAACATCACGCTCTAGCGTAAAACTCCCGTGCCTCACGGAGTAGCGCTGGCTTTACTACGGCCATGCGGTGTATTAGCTGATTGTGATTGCACAATACTTCACTAAAGGGAGCCAAACAACATCACTTCCTCTATTTCTGTATAGAGTAATATATTTACAGGAACAGCCTTTTGAAACGTTCCAGTAAAATTAGCTTACTCACATTTTTTTTCATTAAAAAAAAAACAAAACAACCAACAACCAGAACTAGAACAGAGAGCAGAAGGATAATATCATCATCAGGGTTTGTGCATAAATCACCTGCTTACTGCTGATATGTTGCAATAATGAATTGCCACTAGCTTCTGAGTTATTTGTGGGGTTATTGGCGATTACCTAGGTTCACAGGGTCACTAATAAATAAATAAATAAATAGATAAATAAATAAATAACCTTCACTATTTCCTGTGAAACGACCTTCAGAAGCGTGTATTCCACCTCCTTTCCCAAAGCAATGCCCAAAATATTCCTGGAGGAGGTTTATCTGTTTCATAAAAACCTCCAGCGGCAACGCTTCCGTGGCTTTCTCAAAGGCAAAATACCCTTATCACTTGAAAGCTTTCTCAGATGTTTACCTAAGCCTTGCTACCTTCAAATTAAGCCCATTTCTTCTCGTCCTAACCCCAGCCGCTGCGCAGAACGGTTTATTCCCTTCCTCCCTGTAGGAACCTTCCACATACTTGAACGCTGCTATCATGTCCGTTACTGGCCTTCTCCCCCTGTAGACTAAACAATCCCAATTCTTTCATCTTCTTTCCTAGGTCACGTTATCCAAATCTTTGATCATTTGCACTGCCTTCTCCCTGGACGCCACCCAGCTGGCTCTTGACTATGTTGTGCCCAAACTAGATGTTGAGCCATGTCCAACACCGAGTAGACGAGTTATTTTGTGCCTTTTCTTTACACACCCCAAACCAGCGCGGTTTTGAGGGGCAGAGATGGGGGAACTTTGTTCCTTGTATGACTTACGACACTCACGGTCTCAGTTCTACGATCTCCATCGCTCTCAGAGACCAGGTTTTTCTCAGATACCAGCTTTTCCTCAGGAAGGAAAAGCTGCCCACTCAGCAGAGCACTGACAGCCCAGCTCCCTGGGGACCGGAGAGCAGGATGTGCTGCAGGCTGGTTTTCTCTGGTGGTCTGGGAACCAGCTGTGATTTTTAACACCCTATTCAGCTAAACCAGGCGATGCTGCCTCCAGCTCAGCCCAACTCCAGCTCACAGATCTTCTGTAGGACCACTATTGAGTCAGTTATTCCCCATCCCAAGTCATGCAACTGGATATTGCTATCCTTATACAGTGCTTCTAAGTTTGTATCCTGCTTTTTTCCCCCCAGAACATTCCTCCACTTAGCCAGGGTAGCTCTGAACTTTAATCCTGCCCTCCAAGGAGCCTGCAGCCTCCTTCGTGCTTCTTATCCTATGTAAATTGAATAACCGCTCTCTCTGCTCCATCGATCATTTCAATAATGAAAACAGTGAGTGTTACCAAAGCCAGGACAGACCCCTGGGGAATTCCACTCACCCTAGCCTCACAGTTTAACAGCAAACCATGAATAACTACTTCGAAAAGAGCCTGAGAGCCTGGTCAAATTCTGTGCACCCACATTACAGACCGGCCAGCCAGACACGCAGCCGGCTTCAAAGCGAGCCACGCTAGGAAGCATCCAGAGCCCCCCATTAAAGAGGGAATAATTTCTATCAGAGAGTTCCAATTACATTGTCACAGGCGCTGTTGGAAAGTCTTGGCTAAACACTGCCTTAAAAACCTAAGTGGTAAGAGGAATAAGAGGGTTGATAACCACGCTTTAGAATGACAGGAAGAACTGCAGCTGAACTGAGACAGCAGGAGCCTGACTTTGCTTCCAGCAAGAAAGGGGCTTGGAAGAAGCAAACTGAAGCACGGTATAAAAATAACAGAGACTTTGTAGCTGCCACCAACTGCTGCTGGCTTATCAATTAGAGAAGACACTATCGCAGAGATGTGGGATTGGTTTGGGGTGGAGGGAGTTAATTAAAAAAATAATAATAATAAAAATTCTTAGCTCTTCCAGATATTTTTTTGAATTGCATTCCTTACTGCTCCCGAACAGCCGATCTTGCTCAAAGATCACAAACAATCCAGCCAGCCAGCAAAGATCGTGGGTCCTAACACCCAGATGAACGACTTACTCAACCACTGAAAGCATCCCCAGTGCCACACCAGCACTAGAAGCAAGTGGCAGCGGCGGCTGGTGCCTGAAACAGGGAGAAAGGGTGAGTTCCATGGAAAGTGAAAGGTGAGGCAGCTTTCCAACACTGGCTCCCTCCGCTTGCCAAGCCAAAATAGCAATGCCCTGCCCACGCCTCGCTCCGACTTCTGCAGAAGATGCGCTTGCTTCCCAGGAGAGCTTACTCTCGCAATGCAGATGTGCTTCACTGAGGCAATCGCCTTCTGTTGCGTAATGCAACCTGGAATTAAACAGTATGTGCTCTTTGGTGCATTTTAGAAATGTAAACCAGAAGTTACTGCGGCGCTCAGTGATGCTGCCAAGAACGTTAGCGTTCTGATTTCAGCAGGGAAGAGTATCTCATATCCTCCCTCCTCCCACAGCTTACTCTTGAGTCGTAATTCTGTTAAATCCTTTTGTACTTGTCAGTGAAATACAAAGTCACACGTCTGTGTGACTTTCCTTTTGATCCTCGGTGGCTGTGGGTATCAGCACCTCAGGACCTCACGCAGCCGCAGCAGGGCAGCTCTGGGAAGAACCTGGCAGGTGACTACACCGAGGTGCGTGGAGTTGAACTACTCACATCACGTCCTACAGGATTTGGGTTAAAAAGAACCCCAGAAACATACATCAGGAACAGAAGCTGCAACCAATCATTTCCAGTCCCCTATGTGAACCAGGAGGACAACGCTGCAAATGCCGAGGCTTACTCTGAATGCAAATATAAGTACATCTACATACATCTTAGAGTTTCTAGGAGTTCCACAATGCCATTCCTCTTTAGAAGAATACAGGTCCTTTTAAAATATGTTATGCATAACCCAGTTTTCTGTAGCAGAAAACTCATCAAGGGAATACTGTTTCCTCATACTAGAAATGTATCCTAAAATTACAGTAATTTATAGCTTCATTTTCATTGACAAAACAAATAATATCATTCTCTTCTGACAAATATCAGTACACTGAAAAACTAATGAATAAACGCCTATAAACAGGTATCAAATAAAGCAACTATCAATCACTGCAACAAAATTTTAATTAAATCGCATTAAGCAAGAAAAGACTGAAGTAAAAACAAGCCATATTATGCAAAATCAAAAGAAAAATCTGTCTATCACGCCAAAGTGGAAAAACACAATTCAGAGCGCTAAAATACCACCACCTATGAAGTGACTGGTCATCTAATTATCTGCAAAGCACCAAGTCTGCTAAAGGAAGCCAGAAGCAGAGATTCGGCGAAGTACTTTGACACGTGCCAAAGTACATCTGTATTTTAAAAGTGTTTTTTATGAGATAGCTTAAAACTCTGGAGCTGTTCATGCTCACCTCTACAAGGACTTCTGGTTAAGAGACAGAAAATACTCAGAAAGCGATCCGCGCTGTCCACATTTTAATATTACAAATCAAATCAGCACTCAGCCTAAGATGAATACGTATTTCTGGAGTCGTAGCAGAAAGAACCCCAAGGATTAGTCCTAACACAAAAGGCTGAGGGAGTTGCCTGCTGTCATCCTGCCAGTTTTGCAGAACAGAAGAGTTAGCAAATGAGGCATGAAAAGACGTGAGCAAAGAAACTCATCCCTGTGAAAAATTCAGCAAATCAGGTGTGCAAGGAAATTACAGTAAGTAGTTATCAGGCCCCATCACAAGAACTGCTGACCGGCTCAAAGTCCTTTTAGCCTCAGCTGGAAATCCTGAGCACCCTTAAGGCTAGTTAAACTTATAAGCCGTCCTAATTTCATGCTATAAATTAAATCTGAATATTCAGCACTTAACTTTTTAAGGCTCTGACCTTCAATCTGAATCAACAGGCACCAGCGTTAGCTGAAGCTCTAGCTACACCAGGAAAACGTTCTTGTGCCTCCATTTCTAACTGTTACCACAAAGGATATAGTTCTCTCTTTTTAACAAATTCCTTATTATTGATAGCAATATCAAACCCATCTTACTAACTAAGGGAAAGCCCAGAAGGTCCTGGTTTGGGCTTTGAAAAGCTCTCGTTAAGGCAGCTGTTGGCTTTCAAAGCCAATGAAAATGGAGAACATTATTCAAGCGTGTGGGTGGGCGCACACACGCGTGCAGGGAAAGTGAAGAAGAAAGAGGCGCACGCTATATATTGCAATTCTCCAAACCTGAACGTGGCAACCGACCACGTTGGGTGCAGATGGACAGTCATGTTATGAAACTACACAGCTGACTCAATGCTACCGTGTCTAGCAAGGCGCTCTGGCAGGTTTCCTACGGCAAAGGCTACCTCTGGGGGAGAGGGAAAGCTGAGGTGGGGATGAGGAGTTCCCCACTTGCCTGGTGATACCTTAGAGGTCACATCAATTAATCTGGTACATAAGATTCAATTAAAAAAAAAAAAAACCAGGGAAAACAAATGAACTGAAGAACAAAAGGTTGAACTTACTGAATAAGACACCACTTCAAGAGGTTTCCCCGCTGTAAAGCACTTTTGAAATATTCAGCCACTGAGCTACCGCTTTTCTTGACCTTTTCGCTGAAAGAGAGCAGAGAAAAAAGTGCAAAGAGCTAAAATGACATGCAATAAAGATGCTTCATGTTAAGAAAGCCTTTTGAGTCGCTGTCGCACATTCGCTCTGTGTCAGATTTGCTAATATGACGCTTGTTAAAGACTATCTATTAAGATCACCGGCAGTCAAAGCGAGCACGTTGCCTCTCAGCTGTTGCAGCAACACCGTACGCACCACGGCAACATTCGGCTATGGAGTATTTGCATCTGTTGCTCGTTTTCCACACCCAAAAGCTCACTTCAGGTCTTATGATTAATTTATAATGCCCTGAACCCCAAGGAGATTTGCTCTTCTGATTGCCCTTTTCTTAACAATAACACAAATAAGTATGGAAATAAATCTATTGTCTGCGGCACCCTTCCACTAATTTTGTTCTTTGATGGTTTGGTTGATTTAGTGTAGCTAGGAATCAAGAGTAAAGTGGATCGTAGCTTAATATAGAGTGTGGTTAATCTTCCCTTTGCATAATGCTGGTACACTATGGCCCAAATACCAGAGATTTATTTGATGTGTACATGCTTTCAAGCATTAGTAAACAAGTTGCAGCCCATTATGAAAGAAGAGCAGATTCAAACAGTTGTGAAGCTCTTTATGTACTAGACCGACAGCGGCGGTGCGATATACTTACATCTGCATGTGTAATAGCTTTGTAATTTTGGAGACTATCTCACCAGGAAATGCTATTTTTTAAAATATGACTAAAAATATGGCTGAGATCACTTCCCATGTCCTGATGCACTATTGTCTGAAGCACGACAGGACTGGCAGAGAGCGAGGCAAGGTCTTCTTTTTCTCTTTTTCCTTTTTTAAAACTGATTTTATTCCTCATAACGTAGCCCAAAAGAGGAAGAACAAATACTAGAGCCTCACGAATGTATAGACATATTAATTCCCATGAAAAAAACCACTAACAAAAAGCTCTCGCTCCTCATTTCTTTTTCTTCATTACTTTAAAGAATATGCTACAGAACATACACAAGTACTCCACTGAATACCACAGAATTTTTAACTTTACCAGCCCTATCAAAGAAATTATTCTCCCACATTCCCTAACTAAAA
The DNA here is from genome assembly GCA_013389965.1 of Todus mexicanus. Lineage (NCBI taxonomy): Eukaryota > Metazoa > Chordata > Aves > Coraciiformes > Todidae > Todus > Todus mexicanus. The sequence goes on from WEIS01057831.1 coordinate 67,068, forward strand.
CATTTTTGTTGTTGTTCATGCGCAAATTAAAACAAATCGGTCCTTTAGAAGCTGGTCATAAGAGCAAAACATTAACTTAAATAAAAATTATATTCAATAATGAAGTTTCAAGCAATGACACAGTGGAAGCATTGAAGTGCACAGAAGCACTCCCTGGATAAGAGACCCAGCGTGAGTCTACAGCAATATTAACACACACAGCCAAAAGCCACCCAAGCTGTACCATCAGGTATCAAAATAAGCCTTTCTTACAGTATAGCACACTTTTTTTCTATGTAGTAGAAGAAACACGGTCTCACTGCACTCAGGCACTAGTTATAGGGGACAGTACCCATGTCCTTGCCCTCTCACATACATACATGATTTTCAGCAACTCTCCCAGAGTTTCTGCTACGCCCGCTGACCCCATACATAGTCTACAACCAGACATCATCAGTCACTTGCCGTCGCTGGCCTAGATTTTATCCTGTTCAGTGCTAAACACTAACTTGAGATGACTCAGGAACAGTTGCCTCATTTTTTTCTCCCCAAAATAAGTGAAGCCACAACAGAGGTAGAACATGGGTGCTAGAGGGAGAATGACCTTTCAGGCAGCAATTCGAAGATCTCATCTACAGAGGTGTAGAAAACCTACACTCCTGGAGCAAAGTCTTCAGACTAAGCCTCAAATCTTGGTGGCAACTATCAAATGGACACAAAAGTCTATGCCTGTGAAGGAGGTGCGGTGAGAACAAACACATCAGTGTCTGAGAGACGCCAGGATACCACAAAAAAAAAAGTTAACACAGTAAGAAGAGAGGATGCCAGTGTCTCAGATAAGCAGTTATGGCCATGTTTACTTAAACTGTTCTGCTGAGCTGTTCCCATTTCAGGCAGAAAACTTTGATTTAAGGAAGAGACTGGCAGTTCTGTCTTCGGTTGTTGGGGTTTTCTTTCCTTCAAAACATGAAAGAACTTCCTTTTTCAAAACCAAATTAACAAAGTTTACGTCCAAACTCTCAGTCCCAAAAAAATCTCAAAATCTGAACTCTATTAAAAGCGGCAGTTAATGCAGCCAAATGCTCCAACAATATATTTAATAGCCTGTTGATATTTCTAACGCTTTGCTGCCTGAAGTCTATGATCTAGAAAACCAGCCAAGCACACCCACCCAGGAGCTATGACAGCTACAGGGAAGACTCTTATCTCCCTTGGCCATGGCTCTCTGCCACCGCTGGCATGACCAGACCAGGGAATCTCTGGCTGCAGGCAGCACACACCCAGACCACCTCTCTGGCAGGAGGAAGCCTGAAGGAAGGAGAGAAATTAGAAAAGAAAGTTGTGCCAAGCATGTAAGCATACAGCTACTTTTTCAAATTTAAGGTCCTGTTGTTTTCTGAGTGTGTTTTATTATCTGATTTTATTGGACCCTTCTCCTCTCTTGCCATTGCTTCCCTTCTATCACTCGCTCCATCCATTCCTGTCTTTACACTGGAAGATTTCTCAGATCATTTCTCCAGTTCAACTACTACTGGAAGAACTCCCTTGATGCCACTGTGGACCAGAGCAGGCCCATGCCCTAAGCTCAGGTATGAGCATCCCTCACACCGAGCAGTGCTTCTCCCCAGTCAGCCTAAGCGATGTTTGCGAAAACCATTTTGCTGCAGAATTAAAACTTGTCAGTCATGACACTGGAAAACACAGTTCATGCTGTCTCCTGACAAAAAGCCACACCACAGGTTCTTCTATAGAAGGCGTACACGTAGGAAAGTAAAAGTATCTTTATTAGTAAGTTATGCAAAGAAGAACCAGCCTCCTGGTACTATTACAGCCAACTGGAAGCTAAAAGGATATTAATTATACAGCTCACTTGAACTCCAGAAAGGCTCCAGGAGTCCTAGCTGAAGAACACAGCCTGAGCGAACACCAAAGCACCAGGGGAACGCTGCTGGGCACACGTGGGCACAACCTGCTTCTGCTCTGTCACCCTGCACCGTAAAACCATGAGGGCTGGAACCTCTCTGCTG
>WEIS01057847.1:0-11061 GCA_013389965.1 Todus mexicanus
CCTGTCTCCTGGATGGACCTTGGCACCACGTGGTAGGGATCCTGTCTCTTGGATGGACCCCTCGGGTGTATGATGCTGCCATGTCTCATTCCCTACCTTCTGTTGCTCTTGATGGAACTCCTTGGATGTGCCCCAAACCTGGTTCCTTACTTCTCTTATGTGGACATGTAGGGGAGGGATGGGCCAAGCCCCTTGGGTGCTCTTTGCCTGTGATTTTCTGGCTTTGTGGGCCACATCTGCAGAGCTGACATCTCCTCACAGGGCTGGAAGCAGCTGGTTGCAGCTGGCTGGGCTGGGCTGACCCTGTGGTTTGGGTGGGCTGCTGGTCACGCAGGTGCTGATACTCTGCAGACTCTCGGGGGGCTGCTTCCTTGCGCCAGGACAGGCGATGCTCATGTGCAGAGAGGAGGTGTCCTTGCAGCAGCAACTGAAGCCACATGAGTAGCAACCTGTGAGATCTGGTGAGCTTCCAGCTGAACTGAGGTCTTGGAACAGCCCCCACTACCATCCCACATGCATCCTCCTTCCACCTGCAGCGCAGCCAGGCGTAGGGTGGGATCTGCCTCCTGCCGTGTGATGCTCTTCTCTCTTCCACCACCCTGCACTTGTCACGGTGCCTCCTTGCCTTGGCCCCCTCCAGCCAGCTCTGCTCACTGGGGTGGGCTCGCCAGGGTGGGCAGCACCCACAGACCACCTATGTTCTTGCAGGGGGAGTTGATCTGCTTCTGCTCATCACCTGGAAGAGAGAGCAAACTGGATTGGGGCAGGACTTTGTGCACAGCCTTGTGGGGACCATCTCAGAGCTGGCAAGCTTCACCCTGACTCCTGTGGAGGGCAAAGTTCCCAGCTTGGTGCTCAGGACTCACCATCAGCACAGGAGGTTTGTGGGGCTTCAGGCTTCTGAAGGGGTTGAAAGGGGCAGACAGGGATGGTGGTGGTGGTGAAAAGACCTGCCATGGTGGGGTAATGTTGATGGATCAGATGAAGCAAAGGGCAGTGGGCCGATGACTCCACGACCATGCTTGTGGGTCTGGGCCCCCTGAATCCCGGAGGGACCAGAAGACAGGGTGACCTTAACCAATGGATCCGCAGTCCTGTACTGGGGAGGCGAGCAGAGCGAGTGAGTGAAAGGCCAGAGCTTTTGGCAGCCTTTCTGCAGCCAGAACAATGGTTGACATCATGTTTTATTTAAGAAGGGAGAAGGGAAAAAAAAAAAAACACCCAGGAGGACCATGGCCCTGGAGCTCTGGGAGGGACGGAGTTTATTTTTTCTGCCTGCTGGTTCCTCTCGCGCTCCCCCCAGCCCTGGCTGTGGCACAGCACATTCCTTTGCCGTGATCTCCTCCCTCCCATGCAACAGCACATTCCTCCTGCACTGGCTGCTCCCTTCTGCTGCAGACCATGTTGTAGCCCTGCTCTGGCCACCCTGGCATGGCTGGGGTGGAGGTGACAGTGACCACCTCTCCTTGGTGCCTGTGCACAGCTGGAAGCACTCTGCTTGCCACCAGCTCTGGAGCTGAGGCTCATCCGTGGTGCCTGTGGCCCTGCAGTGTCTTGCTCATGGTCTGGGTGCAGCTCCAGCCCACGGACAGGTGCCTGTCCTAGTGCTGACCTCTCCATCCCTGGAGAAATGAGTGTCCTGGAGTGGTGGGTCGAGCCTCACCACCCTCTGGTGTTGTGGCCCATGGTGCTTGCCTCTGCGGCAGATGCATTGAACTGGAGGGGTCCCAGCAGCATGGGTCAACCTTCCAGGGGGAGATTCCCATGCACCCCAGCCCAATGGGGTCAGGGGAGTGTGGGGTGCCAAGCACAGCAGGCTGTTTCTCCATGCTGGGTGGAGCAAGGCCAGCCTGGGCTTAAGGTCATCCACTTGGATCCCAAACAGGCAAGAGCCCAGGACAGTGTCTGCCAAGCCTTGTGAGCACGGGGAGATGAGCTAACGCCTTGCAGGGCTGAGTTCATGGGGCTGGCAGCAACCTCCAGTGCAGGGGCCACCCCAGGAAGGGCAGGTCACCCGAGAGGGTCTGGCCAGATGTGGGTGCTGTGGTGGATCACCCCAGGGTTGTGCTCCCCTCTCAGGCAGTGCTGGTGTGGGGTCAAGAAGGCCAGCCTGGGGGTGCTGGCACACCCATGCCAGACCAACGCATCCAGCACACCCAGCCCTTGCGCTCCCGTTGGCCTTGCTGTGTTTGGTTGGCGATACAATGCTCTGTGTCCCTGTTCCCTCCCCACACCCTGCTGCGAGCCCAGCCACAGGCCTGGCTGCTTGTCTTGCAATGTCCTCTCAGTGCAATTGGACAAAATGAGGTGTTACCTTCTCCAGGACGTGGCCCTGAGCCCACCACAAAGGCCCTTCCCAGGACTTTGCCCTATACCCAACCGTATCGGTGACCAGCAAGGTCCCCGTGCGGCCTACTGGGATGTCTGAGAGGTGGGAAAATCCCTTTCTCCTGTTTTGTTGGGCTTGTTTGTTTGTTTTCTACCTGTTCCACCTCTACCTTGTTCCTGCTCATGCTGGAGGATGCACAGGAGAGAGGTGGGGAGCTCTGCTGCAGGGTTATGGGTCTGAGCAAGGCTGGGGGCTCTGGGCTAGAGTACAAGGGGCCAAACAGGGCCACATGTGCCCCATCTCCTGCCAGGCTGGGCTAAACTGGGGTTAACCAGTGGGGCAACTGGGAGCTGCCACATGCCAAAAATGTTTTCAGGCTGGGGAAGGGCTGGACATGAATCACCTGCTCCTTCCACCAGGCACTGTGTGCAGGTTGGGCTCTGCACTGTGCCGTGGCAGGTCCTGCAGCTAACCTGGGGACCTCGTGCAGATGGGGGCGTTCTACCGGCCCCATCAGCATCACCTGCACAGGTGGCTCCAGCCTGATTTTGTGGCTCCGGCCTGATTTTGTAGCTCCTGGGAAGTCCCAGCTGGATTTGGGGCCCAGCACCCACCTCTCTGCTTTGGGCCCTGTTTGTCAGGGAAGCCCAAGTGTGTGTTGCAGCTGTGGGACACGCTCTTCTCATGCTGCTTCAGAACATCTCCATTTTTGTTTGGAAAAATAGAGGTTTCCATGTTCCCTTCAGCAGCTCACTGGAAACGCTCACCCCACAGACGGTGCAGGGGAGAGGGTCTCTGCCCAGGGATGCTGGGCTGCTTCGCATCAGATGCAGCGTGACTTCCTTCACTGCAACCAGAGCAAAACCCTTGTCGTGTTGCCGCAGCAAGATGCGCGGTCAAAGCATTGTGCAAACACAACGATCGGCCCTATTTACCATGCCTGGGTGACCTCATTCCCAGGATCCTGGCGAAGGATGTGATCTCTAGGACAGTATTTTTCCCTTGCTTTCCTAACACTTTCCAAACGAGCTCATCAGCAAGCATTGACTCAAGGGTTTCAAGAAGCTGTGCTGAGCATAAAGACATGCGTCCAGAGTCTGGTGCCTGCGGACTTGTCGGCTCATCAGCTCAAGAAATAAACAATGAACGGAGCAGACCTCTAAACATCTGGCGGAAAGTAGGCGCATGTTCCATGGTCTGAGTGTCTGAAGGATAAATGGGGCTGGACCGAGTCACAGCTCCTTCCTTGTCCGCGTTGCGAACGGGGCAAGCGTGATATTTACGGGCTTCAGTGATGCTGTGACTACAGCATCTTGGCACTTCTCTTTCACTGGCTTCTAGGAGAATAGTGACACGTGTGAAAAACATGCTGCTGGGGCACAACGTCCCGGGTCCAAATGGCAGCGGAGACGGGGAGGGAGAAGCTCTGGGGACAAGCTGAGTTCTTACCCATGAACGTGATCGGGCAAGGCATGCTGTGCTGGGAGACGAAGAGAAGCTGTGACTCTTGGAGAGCTGTAGCCACCTGGAGAAGATAGAAACCAGGCAGAAAGTAGCCTTCCAAGCAAGCTGGCTTGGTTGTCTGGGGCTATTTCTGGGAGAGGCTTCCCTAGAGGCGGGTCTGTAATACATGGGCCTGACCAGGAGCAATAAGGGAAGCTGTAGTGAGCTTCTCAGTGCTCAGCCCTACAGCTAGGTCCTGCACCTTCCTTGTTTTCATGAGTGTGGCTGAAGCAGAAGTAAAATAAAAATCAGGACCTTGAAGATCATGTAGCCAAGGAGCAGAACTCAGAGTCTGGCATGGAAATATATAAGCCGGTAGGTCTGGTGATCCCTGCCTCGGAGTTAAGTGTGTGAGTGGTCCCATCGATTTCACTTAGGGAGGAGTGTGCACTTAAGTGCTTTGCTGGATGAAGGCCTAGGAGATGGGAAGGCTGAACTCCAAATGGAGCTGGGCAGGAAAGAGCCTACGCACTTTGCTGCAGTGGTTGGGATTTCCAGCCTGGAGACAGTCAAGCAGGGCAGGCAGAGTGTGGAAATCCTGCCTCAGAGTCCCAAGCAGGGCAGGGGCTGGGACCAGCATCTTGGACAGTCCAGCTGGTGATTCCAAGCATGCCTGGGATGGGGTGGGGAGCTCTGGGGTGCTGTGCCGTCCCCCAGCAGGCACAAATATGATCAGGTGTTTCCCCTTCCTGAGAAATTTCTCCTTCCAAGAGCTCCATTAAAACTGATGTAACAAGCTGGGCATGGGTGAATTTTGTGAAGAGGCAGAGATAAGGATGGCAGAGTGATACAGGAACCTCACCTACCTGTGGAAGAGCAGGGATAGTCCTACTGAGGACAGTATGAGAAGGAATGAAAGAGTATGACTTGGGAGAGCCACAGTTAGCCAGGTTGCTGGGGGCCTGGGGAGCATGGCACCGTGCAAGCATTCTCCTCTGCTCGTGTGGGCCAGGAGAAGCAAACCCACAACCACTGCCAAGGCTGGGGACAGGCAGAACGTGCAGTGTGCCCATTTGTTGTCCAACAACATTGCCATGCTCTGTGGTACGTGCTCCCAGCAGGGGTGGCCAGGGTGGCAAAGAGTTCTCCAGCCCATGGAGAGCTCCTCCACCAAGAGGCCTCTGAACTCCTGAGACCCCTTCAGGAGCCCATAGGGAGCTGGACAACAGTTCCACTGCCCCATCCACCAGTGCCTTGGCGGGTGCTGAGGCCGCTGTTCCCTGGACATCCAAGCGGCCAAGAGATGCTTGTGCTTACGGCGAGGCGGGAACGGCTTCCTTGCAGCTGGGACTTGGCAGAGATGCAATCTCATGCGTGGTGATGATACTCAGATCTCATCTCTGGTGATTTATGGCTGGAGCACACAAGTGCTGCTTTGGGAAGATCCTCATAAATAGCTCCGGCATGACAGAGGGCCCGCTGGATAATGGAAAATCAAGGGATCATCCCTCACCACGGCTTTGCGCAGTATCTGCTGGTTAACCCTGCCGTGACAGCTCAGAGGGGCACGCAGCTCTTACTCCAACTCTTCCCTGTGAGACTCAGGTCCTTTGGGCCACACCATGCCAGGTAAGAAGCCATGGATGACCCCATGCTGTGACAGGCAGGACAACATCGTGCCATGCCAGGAGGCAGGCCACGTGCCACCGCTGTGCCAGGCAGCAGACCATAGGTCATGCTCCATCACACCAAGCTCTGGTGCTTGTGCCATGTTGCATTTCTCATACTGTGCTGCCACATGTGCCTGCTCTTTCCAGCCCACTCTGGTATCCCACATGGGTTTTTCAGTGTCATTGTAGAATGGTTTTTGTCTGGAGGCTTTGCCACCTGCTAGCAAAACTTGCTGGAGCTTGGGCTTCCCCTCTAAATCCCGTCATTGTGTTTGCCCTATTATGTCCTTCTTGACAGCTTTGTGCTCCAAAGCTCACCTACTGCCATTGAGGAGGGCTCATCCTTTGCAGGACTTGCCCAGGACCTTGGGAGGTCTCCCTGACCAGCTCCTCACTGACCTCCCTGCATGTTCATGGCTGAGACATCTTCACAGGCTGGTCTTGTCCCTTCAGCCGTCCCCACAGCCCCTTGCAGCAGCACTGCTCACCCTTGGGCACAGTGCCCTTCCTGGGTGTCCCCGCTTCCCAGCATGGACCTGGGGCTGGTGGGCACCATCTGGGCTCTGCTGTGAGGAAGAGGAAGTGAAGGGAAGGAGCACATGGCAGATCTCCTTCCTGACAAGGGGTATCCAGTGCCCACTGGGCAGGTGCCCAGGCAGCTGGATCGGGCTTGATGGCATTGGCTCTGGTGCTCGAGAAGGAACAGATGGGATCCATTAGCAGAGATTATTTAGATATCTCCAAAGGGCTCCGTCACAACCCATTACGCTTAGACAAGCAGACATAATGAGGGCTTAACGCGGCCATCTCGGCAACACGCCTGGCACAGCTCAGCACTAGTGGAGCTGCTGAAGGACAGCGGTGTGCACCAAGAACCCCGTCAGACTCCAGTGTCTTGATAGATCTGGAAAGCGGTGAGCGACCAGCCCCAGCCCAGGGGTGCGTGTCTTGTCCAGTCCCCTGATATGCACCTCCACTCCCATGCAACTCGGGTGCCTGGCAGCGCTCAGGAGGTGGGGATATCAGCTCTAGATGCGCCTTTCTGCCCCAGCTTCCACCTTTCTGCCCCTCTGGAGTTGCCCTTCTGCAGAGAAATGGGAGGACGCTACTGTCCCGGTGCTCTGGCGCTGCTCTTGCTCTTGGCCCTGTACTGGGCTGACACATGCTGAGTGTGCATGATCCCTGTGCTGAACCTGGGAACTGCAGCTGCTCTGGCAGCTCAGCCCCTGCCCTGCCCAGGCTGGCTCTCAGAAGCTGCAGCTGCACAGGATCCTTACACCCTCTGCCACAGCCTATGACACCCCCCCACTGCCTCCTTGACAAGCCCAGATGCCTCTGACTGATGGGTGGAGGACATTGCAGCCAGGAAAGGCAGCTGGCTCCGGCACCTCGCCACACGGTGCCATTTTGCAATGCCTTTAGCCCAGTGGGGTGGCTGGAGCTTGCCCTGCTCCTGCTGTGCAAAGCTGGGATGGGGCCACAGCCTGTCAAGCCCTCACAGCCCCGCTGCTGCTCAGCTGCATCCTCACCAGGTCCCCGCTGCCACTGTCCCTGTTTAAGGGACTGCTTCTTGCTACTCTTTGCTTTCTTACAGCGTGCCCTGTGCTCTGGAAATGCTGTATTTCAAAGGGAGGTCTCCCACGACAGAGAAGGCTCATTGCTGCCTTTTGTGGAGGGTTTGGAGACCAAGCTGTCCCAGGAGATGAAAGTAGGGCAGGGCATTCCCCAGGAATCTCTGCAGAGGAGTGGACGTGTCTTTATTAACAGCTGCCTTGCGCCGGATCTTAGAGCAGCCTTTAATCTATCAGCAGTTAGTGAATATTAGAGGGAACAGGCTGGGCGGGGTTGGGTGGAGATTCGCCACACTAACAGGACAATTTCCGATGGGTGATGCATCCCTTGAACCAGGATGCTGCAGGTGCTTGTGCATGTTTGGTCCATCGTCTTGCTGTCCTACTCCCAGGGGTGCAGTAGAAAGTCCTGGGCTATCCTCACCCACGAGGACCGCAGTGTCCTGCCCAATGCTTCCCATATACAGCGTCTGCAAAGCCTGGGTGAGCTGTCTCCCACCAGTGGGTGCCTTCTGTTGGCTTTCCCCGTGGGGTTTGTGAGGCTCCCCAGGTTTCGGCTGTGGTGGTTTTGTAGCCAGATCATCTGTTTCTCGGCCTCTCTGGGTGACAGCTGCAGTTTCGAGGCAGGTCTCCAGGAATTTAGCACCACCGAATGGGATCCGGATGGGATAGCTCAGGTATCTGAAGGTATGTCAAACCTCCACTCAAGCATTTGACAGGGTTTTCCATGACCTCATTAGGCTGAGGATCATTAGCCTGGTCTCTCCAGAAACTCGAGCTCCTAGCAGGGAATTATGGTTCGTTATTTGTCGCCAGCACAGTAGGTATGTCATGTCTAGTGAGTGCAGCTTTTATATATGCCATTACATGACTGGGCGTCGTAGTCTCTAATAGTGCTATTTCTGGATTGGAGTAATGATAATTGAGAACTAGCGTGTCATTAATTATACAATCGACTTGATGCCAGTGCTGGATTGTGTCTCTAATTTCTGGAACTACTGTCCTCATTTGTTTTGTCTGACAGCTTCTAGCATTCGATGTTTTATTCTAGAGCCACAGTGAACCCAGGCCAGTTGGTCCTTGGACATGCCCATCCTTTTGAGGCTCATTCTGCTTATGAGGAAAGGCTGAGGGAGCTGGGGCTCTTTAGCTTGGAGAAAAGGAGACTGAGGGGGGACCTCATCAATGTTTATAAATACTTAAAGGGTGAGTATCAGGGAGATGGAGCCAGGCTCCTCTTGATGGCACCAGTGATAGGACAAGGGGCAACAGGTATAAGCTGGAACACAGGAGGTTCCAGTTGAATATTAGGAGGAACGTCTTTCCAGGGAGGGTGCCAGAGCCTGGCCCAGGCTGCCCAGGAGGGCTGTGGAGTTTCCTTCTCTGGAGACATTTCAAACCTGCCTGGATGAGTTCCTGTGGGACTTGCTCTAGGTGACCCTGCTCTGGCAATGGGGGGATTGGACTAGATGATCTTTCGAGGTCCCTTCCAATCCCGAACATTCTGTTATTCTGCTTCCAAACAGAGACAGCCTGGGATCTCTGCAAGAGCTTCTCCCTGGAGGTGTTCTCCTCCAACGCTGCCATACGTGTGCTGCCAAGAGGTGCAACGTTAACAGGTTGGAGTTTCACCTTGTGCATGGTCTTTGCTGCAACAGGACATCCCTGCTCATGACAGGAGAAGTGATCCTGGGCAACCTGCTCTGAGTGTATCTGCTTTAGCAGGAGAGGTGGACAAGATGATCTCCAGAGGTCCCTTTCAACCCTTGTCATTCTGTGATTCTGTGGTTACAGTTCTCTTCTCCCTCGCTTCTCCTTACACCTCTAAAGACAGGGTTGATCAACACAGAGACTTTCACAAGTTTCTTTCTTAGCTTGAGGGGACAGTCTGCATCCTCTGGCTAATTCAAGTAGTCCAAATCTTGAAGCTCCCAATGTGGCTCTGTGTGGATAGGGTGGGAAGGGTGTGCCACTGTGCACTTTCTTGCTGGGGTGCACCCCAGGACCACACTGGGGGCCTGTCCCCAATGAGTGACATTGTCCATTTTTGCACATTTCCCAAAGGGAACAAGCTGAATTTGATCTGGGGTTTGCCAGCTGCTTTAGAAAGAATTGCTGGTTTGGGCTGGTGCACTGGAGACCAAGCGATGCCACGTGCACGAACGCTGGGGAGCAGGCACAGTCTGTGTGGGCAGCTCAGGCAGCTCCTGGTGTGGATGAGGCTTAACCTTTGTACAACCACTTTTTTTTCCTCATATGTTATTTCTTGAACCTGGAGTAGTTTCTCGCTGTAAGTCCCTCCCAGAGCTATTCAGGACTCCGGTTCTGTTCTTCTGGCATTTTTCCCTGTAGTATAATCCCAGCCCTGTGAACTCCACTGCCTTCAGTATCTCAAATATTTGCAGTATCTTTTTTGTAAAATATTTTGGATGCGCAGCATAGCCCCAGGGAGTCCCGGGAAGCACCTCCCAGATAAGGCACTAGGAGCACACATGCAGGAAGGCTTGGGCTTTGTCCAGGGGAACCAGTGAGGATCCAGATGAAACATCCTACAGGAGAACATCTGAGCCCTGCCACTTGCTCCAAACCATCTCCCCTTCCAGGCACAGCAGAACATGCCATTCTCACACCAAACTTCATTGCAGACTAAAGAGCCTCTTCTTTTTCCGCGTTGCACAGACCCGCTCCGCAGGGCTTTGCTATCTAGCGTCTTCTTCTTGCCAGCTGGTTCCTCTGTCGGATCTGCTGCCGTGCCAGAGGGACATTTTTAGCTACTCTTATGAAAGGACAACGTTCTTTTCTAAAATTACACATTACTGATCATTTCCTAAGATTCCACAGCCCTGTCCCTCTCCTTCCAAAGAGGACGCTGAAGACAGGTCCAGGCATCGTCCCCAACCCTGCTCTCTCCCCAGGGGCCAGCAGGGAGGCTGGGTGCCCAGCACAGATGTGCAGAGCCCTGCTTTACCCATCTGAAGGTCAGCACAGTCCCACGCTGCCATCTGGCATATTCACCCCCCGAAATGTTTCCCAAAACAGCCTCCAGCATGATCTTTTCCACGCTGCCTCTGTCTCCCATGCAGCCGCTGCAGGATCACCCCCCAATCCAGCTGTGACGTGGCTGTGCTCAACATGATGATTTCTTTCCAGCAAGCTCTCTTCCACAGCTTTACAAAACCTTCATGCCAAGATCTGGCTTAGAGGAGGCTGGTTCATTGGTGACCAAGGGGATTTTCCAGTCCCTACAGGTACCATTGCTCAACAGTGCCCGCAACTAATGCCTCGCTGTGAGATTTTCCTCTTTCTAGGGAGGCCTTGTTTGGGGTTTTTCCTTCCCTTTTCCGCTTTCCCTTTTCCCTTTTCCTCCCTTTTCTCTTCTCCCTTTTCCCTTCTCCCTTCTCCCTTCTCCCTTCTCCCTTTTCCCTTCTCCCTTTTCCCTTCTCCCTTTTCCCTTCTCCCTTTTCCCTTTTCCCTTCTCCCTCCTCCCTTCGCCCTTCTCCCTTTTCCCTTTTCCCTTTTTCTCCCTTCTCCCTTCCCTTTTTTCTTTTTTCCCTTTTTTATCGATTCAGCCTTGAGCCATGCCTCTGTTCCGCACAGACCGAGAGCACGGCCACACATTTCAGTTCACTTGTGCTGCCAAATACACGTGACCCTTCACACTGCATCCTGCATTTGCTGCATGGACATGATTCATGGGATGCCTGTGCTCCCATTGCTGCCGCCTGATGTTCCAGCCTGCTCTGTCATGTTGTACCCAGGGCTGGCAGCACCATCCAGGTGCATTCTCCAGGCTGGTGAAAGCAGATTGTTTTTGTAAGTGTTAGCTAAGATTCCCCATCTGTCTCTCGCAGCTTTGGTTTTAGGATCCCCATTAATTCCTGGGCTCAGTTACAGACCCGAATACCCTCCAGTTCTCCCTTTGATCACTCAACAGCCTCCAGTTTGCTGTACACGTCTCTAAAGTCCCGTCCTCTCCAGGCTGCTTCTCCCACCCCAGTGCTCTCCAGATTCCTGTGGCACTGCCTCAGCCTCTCCCCATTTCCCTTCC
>WEIS01057850.1:0-17148 GCA_013389965.1 Todus mexicanus
CACACACACACAGCATCACGGTGGCCATCCTGCCTGGGCTCAGGGTCCAGGTGAGGGGTGCCAGGCTGCAATCTGCCACAGAGGAGGCAAAGCAGCTGGAGCCCACAGTGGTAGGCCAACCAGCACAAAAAACACCATCGTTGTTATTAATAATTTCCCTGCCTCTGGGGGAATCTGCACTCCTCACCCATTTTGGGCAGTCTCTTTGTCTTCGGAGACTGTTTTTCTTGGCATCTGACGAGCCCTTTCACGGTTCCCCCTCCCACGTCACGCTTTCGGTTTTAATGGCCAGGCACAAGCCGTTGGTCCACCTGGGTACTGATCAGGGGGGCAAAGAGCTCCAAAACCCAATGCTGTCCGGCTGCACGGCAGGTCAGCAGGTCTCTTCTACCCTTGGATCGCCAGGGAGACACAGCTCAACCCCAGCACAGACAAACCCCCAGCACAAGCCGGTCCCCTGCAGCCGGGGGCATCTGCAGCCCCCACAGCGATGTATCCCAAGGAGATCAGTCCCAAGGAGCCAGGGCTCAGAGAAGCCACATCCCGCAGCCCTCAGGCTCCCGAGGGGAACTGGGGGGGAGTCAGGGATTGCACTGCACCACCTGCAGCAGGTTAGTCTCTTATCCCAGCCGGCTGAAGCACCAGCTTCCCCCAGGTAACACTCAGCCACACCAAATACTGCCAGCAGCCCCCATCCCTCGATCTGCTAGGGAGGAGAGGGGCTGTATCCAGCCCTCCCCCCAAGAGCTGGTGCCCTGTCTGGCTGCAGTTCCCACCATCACACCCTCAGCACGTCCCCCAGTCCCACCTCAACTCAAACCTGCCCCCACAGCAAGCTACCCACACTCAGCAGATCTGTACATCCCCACCTCCCCTACAGCTTGTCACCCCCAAATCCTCATCCACACCAGACCTCCCCTGAGCCCCTCTCCATTCTGCCCCCTGCCTCTGCCTGTCTGCTACCCCAAGGCATCATTCCCTGGACTCTGACCCCCCCCAGGTGAGACTCCTGCTCCTCCTTCTCTGGCCCCTGCCCGCGTGCCCAGCACCCCAAATCCTGCCTGCGGACTCAGCACCCGGATCCAGCAGCCCAAACCCTGCCCGCAGACCCAGACCCAGCACGCCAGGCGCTACTGTGGGACTTCGCACACAGATCCAGCACCCTTAATCCTGCCTGTGAACTCAGCACCCACACCCAGCACCCCTAGTCCTGCTTGTGGACCCAGACTCGGGCACTTCAAAATCACCTTCCCTGACCCTGCCTGCAGATTCAGCACTCAGACCCAGCACCTCCAACCCTCCCTGCAGACTCAGCACCCAGCCCCAGCACCCAGGCCCTGCCTGTGCCTGCAGCACCCGCACCCAGCACCCCAGATCCTGGCTGTGGACTCAGCATCCAGACCCAGCACCTCAAACCCTGCCTGCAGACCCAGCCACGGACCCAGACCGAGCACCCCCGGCCAGACCGTGGGACTCAACACACAGATCCGGCACCCCAGACCCTGCCCGTGGACTCAGCACCCAGACTCAGCACCCAGACCCAGATCCAGCACCCAGACCCAGATCTGGCACCCTAGTCCCTGCCTGTGGACTCAGCACCCAGATCCAGCACCCAGACCCAGACCCGGGACCCGAGGCTGTAGCAAGGGACTCAACACGCAGCCCCAGCACCAATCCTGCCTGTGGATCCGCACCGAGACCTCCACCCCCCCATTGCTGTCCCTGCCCGGGGATCCAGCGCGCAGCCCCAGCACCCCCGGCCGTGCCCTGCGGACTCAGCACCCAGACCCAGCAACCCCGCACANCCCTTGCCCTGCGCCCGCTGCCCTGCTCCCCTTGCTCTGCTCCCCTGCCCTACTCCCCCTGCTCTGCCACCCCTGCTCTGCTCCCCCTTGCCCTGCCCTACTCCCCCTGCTCTGCTCCCCCTGCCCGCACATGCCGCACTGCCCCACTGCCTGCCCCGGCTCTTCTCAGGCAGTGCAGGAGGGGAGGCGGCAGGGTCTCTCTCACCAGACCCCCCTCCCCACCCCAGCCCAGGGGTTGTCAGCGTTCAGCACATGGGGTGAGCTAGGGGCATTTGCTCAGCACGGGCAGTTTGGGTTAAGCACCCCCAAAAACGCCTCTGGCACAGGAGCCTGTGCTCAAGTCCTTTGCAAGGTAAGGGAGGTAAAGGACTTGTTAACTTGGGCTTATAATTATAAAAGAAAAAAAAAAGTGTTACCAAACGCAGATAAGCATCTCTGCCAACACAGCACATGTGGTGTCGTCACACCACAGCCACCATGCCTGCCGAGGCTCCTCGCTCCCCAAATGCACCCCGGCTTCTCACAGCCCACGTCGCGCACCTGACCGAGGCACTGTGCCCCATCTCCCTCCTACAAGCACGTGCCTCCCCATTTAGTCTGTGTTTACCCACGGTGGAAGCTTGTTTGGAAACACAGGCAGGTAATGGTTTCTCTAGGGCTCTGTGTGGAGCCTTTTTTTGTCCTGGGTGGCTTCTGTGGCTCCTCCCCACAGGCAGGAGCTGCCAGCTTCAGGCCTGTGTTTGCTTTCCTTTCGCAAGCTTTCAACGCCTGGCTAACTCTCCCTCCTCAGCCGTCTCAGCAGCAGGCCTCCCGAAAGCTGCGTGTAATCAGCAGGTTGGATCTAGGGCAATTGGAAATCAGCTGGAGCAGGAGGTGAGGAGATGCCGTACCTGCACATGCCAGGGTACAGCTCCTGAAGCTGGCAGGGTGGCCAGTGCTGCCAGCCCCTGCTTACAAAGCCAGGTAGCTCATCCCCTCCACTCCTCACCAACCCCCGTGAGGTGAACAGGAAAGGGAGAAGGGCTACCCTCACCTCACACTCTGCAGAGCTGGAGCTGGACCCGTGACAGGGCCTAGCATTGAACAGGTTGGGCTGAAATTGCTGAGCATTGTCGAGGGGGGAGTGGCAGCCTCGTCTGAGCTTTCACCACCACCTGGACCTTTTAGGTGCCCTCTCAGGGGTGGTGCTCTTGTGGAGAGCCTAGTTAAAGATGTCTCTGGTCACTGCAGGGGGATTGGAATAGGTGACCTTTAAAGGTCCCTTCCAATCCAAAGCGTTCTATGGTTCTAAAAATGCCATGGATGTGAGGTAGAGCAGCGGAGGTTTGAATCTCCCTCATCCCCATGCACTGGTGGATCTCAGCCAAGGAGGGACTCACTGGGGTGCTCCTGCAGATTAGGTGGCTCCCATCACCCTCGCGCACGCTCACCAAGCAGTGACCATCTTCTCATGCAGCACAAGATGCCAGGACCCGTTCCCTATCCCCACTCTCGGGGATCCCAGGAGAGCAGAGCAGAGATGCTACCCTCCTCCTTCAGTGCTCCCGCTCCTCCTGCTCTTACCTCCTGCGCGCTCCAGCGGCTAATTACCATTTTCTCCTGTCCTTGGGCAAAACCCCAGCGTCTCTTCCACACCTCGTAGTGCCTCACCTCGCCTCTCCACCCACCCTGCGGAAGCGGGATTCCCACGCAGTGAGGGTCGGGCCCAACCGCAGCCCTGCCCAGCTGGACCCAGAGCCCTGCGCAGGCAGCAGGGGTGCAGATGGAGGCAGCAGGTGCTGCCCACGAAGCAAGGATGCTTTTGGTCAGCCTGTCTTGCTCAGGGATGTAGGATTCAAGTGCTGTGAGGCTGCCGATCCCTCACATCTGCTCTGAACCCCATCCTCAACCTTAGCAGAGGTGCAGCTGGAGGCTGTGGGGCCAGTTATGGGGAGAACTGGTCCCTGAGCGCTGGGGAGGGGGATGCCACGGATAAGAAGGGCAGCCCAAAGCTCCATCCCTGTCCAGGGCACTGCGTCCCACAGCAATACTCCCTGCCCATGCAGGCAGAAGCCCTCCCACATGGCTGCAAGCTGAACCCAGCACAAATTGGAGCTTCGTTAGCTGCTGGCCTCACAGTGGGGTAATTAGTGCATCAGCAAAGAGCGAGCAGAGCCTCAGCACTGCATATTTACAGGCCCGAGCTTGTGAGGCTTTAATTAATTAACACGAGTCATTGGCAGCTGGAAACAGATCTATTTTCAGAGCCTTCGCCTGCTCTGCTGCCCCCATGAGATTAACTGCAGGAATTTAGGGCCCCGCGAGGTTGAAGGCCAGGGCCTTGCTCTTATTTCCATGGCTTTCCCAAGGGCCGGAGCAGGATGCGGGTGGCGCTGGGGGGGAGCTGAACCAGAGCCAACCCTCGCTGGTGCCTGCAGCCCTCTGTGGCAGAGCGGGGCTGCTGAGCAGGGAGGTCGTGCTTGTGCTCCAACCCCAGCCCGGAGCCAGTGAGGCGCTGGAAGGGGAATTTCCCATCTGAGCAGCTCTGCAGCCCCTCTCCCAGGCCAGGGCTCAGCCCAGAGCTGGGGACCCTGCAAGTCATGCCACAGCACTTTGGGAAACCGCCCTCCCCACAGCCGTGCAAGGTTTTACCCCTAATGCTCTCTCCTCGTTAATCCAAATGGCCTTTAGGAAAAGGAGAAGTTTTAGTGCTCTGATCACCAGCCCAGAGTCTGGTTACTGTTTAATTTCTTGTTGTCACTTAAACCGCGTCCCATGGAGAGAGAACAGGGCAGAGCAGGCTCGTCCCCCGTCACAGACCCCTCCATGTCAGGGTCAGCTGCCCTTTGCCTGTGCCAGCAGCTGCCCGTTGTAGCACAGCCCCACCACTCTGGCACACAGCAAAGCCAGGCGGATGCCCATGATGCCCGTGCTCACCTGGCATGTTCGCACTCACCCATCCCTGCCAGGTGACCTTACCCACAGCCAGCCCCTCTCGCCCCTTCGGTGCCCAAGGAGCCAGGGTGAAGCTGCAGCAGCTCTCATGTTTCACTTGGCACCGCACCCCTGTCCCAGCCAGCATCCCAGATGATGTGAGGAATTATAACAGGGCCACAGCACCGTGAAATATTGATGGGATTAGTGCGGATCAGCTCTCCCAGCACACATGCTGCCCTGACCCCGAGCCCAGGAGCTGGCGTCCTGAACGCGCTCAGGTTGCAGCTCAGTGCCCAGGGCAGCAGCGCAGCCAGGTGCTGCCTGCTAAACCCCCAGCCAGAGACATTTCTCCAGCCACCACCAGCCTGCAGCCTTCCTGGAGGGACACGGGGCACCCTGTCACAGCACAAGAAGACACACATCAAGTTGGTTAATGCACGACACTGCTGTGCCTCAGGGTCTGCTGGGCATGAAGTGTTGTCTCATTTGGTTGTAGCTCAGCATTTATTGCTACCCTGGGCCCCATGGGACCCCCACCCTGCCTGCAGCCCTGAAACACGACAGCCCCAAGGCTCCAGCCCCCTTGCCCCCGCTCAAATTCATCCTGCACAGCCAGGACCATGCATGGGAGTGTCCCAGGGGACTGGTGGGAATCCCCCCACCCTCCCTGCTGCTGTGTGTCCCCAAACTGCTGGAAACCAGGTTTGGCCAGGAAGAAGGTTTTGTTACGGATCACGGCGGCATAAATACAAACAACTTAGCAGGACTGAATAACAGACAGTATTAAACTGGAAATGCACCAGCAGAGGTGCACACCACGACAGCAGTGTGGCACAAAGCCCCCGGTTTGGGGTTTGCAGTGCTGATGGGGTGTCAGTGCCTATCAAACCCATGGGGGTGACCAGGATCTGCAGCCTTTGGTAGGAAACTGCTCCCTGGGGCAGGTCTGGCTCCTCCCCAGCAGTGCTTGCAGGCTGCCTTTCCCTCCTCCTGAGCAAGAGAAGCAGTATAAAACCCCAGTGTCTGCCCAGTGACTCCAGTCTGTGGGGCAGCAGGCAGCTGACCATTTCAAGCTGCTCTCCAGGCTGGTTTGAAAGCCAGCTGGGAGTTACAAAATCATGGCACTCCAGCAGCTGGGGATTTATGAAACCCACAAGGTAGTTATGAAACTCATGCTAAAGCTGTGCCAGCCTGCACAGCGCCGAGAGGTGTGTTACAACGTCAAAACCACCAGCGGAAAACTGGGTACCTTTCCCTTTTGACGTGAGAAAGCAACAACGAGCAAACCAGCCTTTCCCTGGCCCCTCCATCGCTCAACTGGACTGTGAGACTGGCATCACTGCTTTGCTTGCCTCCATGGGAAGGAGGCCGGTGGGGAGCTCATCAGCCCCATACCACAGGATCGGTCTCACTGCTCCAGCATCTGCATCCCTGTGATGACCTCAGGACCAGCCTGCCGAGGCTCAGTGCTGCATGGAGCAGAGGAGCAGACAAGACCTGCCGGCAATGCCTGGAGCCCGGCAGAGGCACTTGGGGCATCCCAGCAGCTGAATGTGTGTTCGCCAGGTTTGGCTTTGTTTCTTGAGAGCATCATGGACTCATCAAGCCAAGCGTGATGCTCTGCAGATTAGCCCCAGGAAAAAAAAATACTCCAGCGGGCACAGAGCATGAAAGGCTCAGGAGCCTCTTCCCTTCGAGTCATTGAGCAAACTTTCCAAACCACTGTTTCTTTGGGCTGAGAGCCAGCAAGGAAAATTACAATTGCAGAAGAATTTGTCTGAGAAAGTTATAGCGAGCTGGAAAAAAGCAGAAGCAGGCCAGAAGGCAGCCACAACACCCAGCCGCTCCAGCCCAGGGCTCACTTTCAGGTAGCGATGGGACGTTTCCCCCCCAGCTCAGTACAGCAGCAGAGCTGCTGCCCTGACTTCCCGCAAGATCAGATGCTGGATTTCTCCTCTGTTAAGTGTTTGGCAGTGGAAATTGGGATATTTTGCCCAAGGCCATTTGTTGATGAAGGCTGCCAGGTGCTGGCAGCCCCAGCCAGAGAGCCGAGCGTAGTGCCAGGGCGGATTTTCTCAGGGGAGAAGCAGCTGAGTCACAGCAGCCTCCGATCTGTTCCCACAAGCCCGGCTGCGAGAGACGCGCAGGAGTTCACAGAGGACAGGCGCTCATATGGGGAGCTGGTGGAGTTTGATTTGCTTGGCGGCAAACCTCTCCAAGCCGGTAGAAAGCATCTCCCTGGCTTGGGATCTGTCGGCAGCGCACCTGCGGGGAAGGGCTGGCGAGACTGCGGGAGGGCAGGCTCCTGACCTGCCTTTCAACCAGGCAGGGCTGCTTTGGGATGCTCTTGCAGCACGGGGGGCAAACACCAGCAGCCACTGGGAATCCCGTGGGAGAAGCAAAAGTGGCATTTTGGGGTGCAACGGGAGTCTCATCCCAGCTCTAGGGCAGAAAAGCAGGACCAGGGTGGCGGCAGGTGAGGAGGGGGCAGAGGTGCAGCTCCAGCCTCAGAAGTGCCTGGCTTGGCTGGACACTGGCCACCCCTCTGCCCATCACCCCAGCTGCTCCCAGTAAAAGCAAGGAAGCTGCTCAGGGAGTGTGGGGTTCTCTCTCTCTGTTTCTGCGGCTGGGGCACAGCCCCCTGTGTTTTTCCCCCCATGGCAGGAAAGGTCCCTGCCACTCACTGCCAAGAGCTTCAGTGCTTACCCCTGGGGTTGCACAGGGGCTGGGGCAACGCAGATGGCTTTGAAGAGTTGTGCTTTTGGGTGAGCTAACCTGCACTCCCCAGATCTAAAGCCTGGAAGGTGTAATGGCCCCCACATCCCCATAGCTTCACCTTTTGACAATCTGAGCCTCCAGGCCTGACCTCTCCCCAGCCCTGCCTGCTGCAGCTCAAAGCTTGGCTGCCCCATGGCCAGCCTGCCTCTCTTCCCCAGGCGCAGAGCCCCCACACTGCCATCGCCACCACTAAAGAAGAAACAACCCGAGCGAGCGGCACAGTAAATAACGCCCCGCACACAGGCAGAGCGCTGGCAAGCAGAGCCGGGTGCATCCATCATGCTCATAGTTTTTCTTCAGCTCTGACACTTTGATAGGGGCGAGGGGGTGGGGGAAGGAGAGGAGCTTCCAAAATTTATGAGCTTGGATTTAAAAATACTTCTCCTAGAAGCGCTGCAAAGCCCAGAGATGGTGAAGGCGAGTGGCTTAAAAGCTGCCTCAGGAACGAATGTGAAAGCTCTGCCTGCCTCGGAAAGAGGGATCTGGGAGACCTGCGCGGTTGATGTTGCAAACTGTGTCCCCGTTGGGATCATTTTGCAAGTCACAGCTCTCCGTGCCATGCATTACAAGTGAAATGAAAGGTAGGGGTAGCAAATGACAGATTAAAATCCCCCCAGCCCTATGGTAATGTTAACCTTAGTGCAGATAGGATCTGGACTGTCATCTTCAATCTCCCTGAGTTTCTCCTCGACATCCCTGACCTCCTGCTGCTCCACGCATAGCCAGCCTCCTAGTTCCGTCTGGAAACAGATCTCCTTATGCAAAGAGCTTGTAACCGTAAATTTAGCTGAAAACCACAGGGAATCACATATCAAATAATAAAGCCAAAAGAATGTCAGGAAGAACAACCACGATATCAGTCCTTGGTCTTTACAGATGGACTATCCCCTAGCAGGGTGCCGCAGAATGAACAGCTGAGAAACGTTACCCGGTCATTAAAAACATCTAAAAGTAATTTAGCCTGAGTGACAACGATGCTCAAAGCAAGTTATTTGTCTGCTGAGATAAAATGGGCTATTTCAAGCTTGCCTTTTGTTGTAGTTTTCTTTTAAAGTCAGAAAGGACTGAAAAACGCTGAGCCGACAGCCTTGCTGTCAGAGCTCCGGCGCTGCAGCAGCAGCACAGCACGGGGAGCGTCGCCGCGAGCTGCCCTGATCCCCTCTGCCATCACGCTGCCACCGCCCCTGGGAGAATGCTCAGAATGGACTGGGAAGATGGTCCCTGGGGCCACTGCCGCATCTCTGCTGAGTTACAGTAGCTATTTAGGATGACGGTTTTGCCATGGAAACATCTCCCTCCTAACAACCGATCACAAGCAGATGTCCCCAAAACAGCTAGGCATTTGTTACATGGTAATTTTTGCTTGCCTGTGACAGAGGCCAGAGTCTTACCTTTCCTATGCTTTTCCTTTCTTTAAAAAAAAACCAACCCAAACCAAACCAACCACAGAACTTCTGGGTTAACCCATCAAAAGCATGGCATGAGCCCAAGGAGTCTCTAAAACCTCTTCGCAAGCAGATTTTTGGTGGGCTCTTTAGATACACAGAGCATTTCAAATGCCCAGTGTTAAATATTTCAGGTGAAACATAATTCTTCTAAGTGTTATGGTACATCTAGCCAGCCTCACTCTGAAGCTCCAAGTCAGTGAAATTTCTCGGCAGCCTTCGGGAATCAATTTGCTTCTTGATGGTACCTTCTCCCTGTACTGTTCAACTGAGTTAATGTATTCCCAAACCTGATTATTTTTATTTTTTTTATCTCCCTACGTAATCAGATTTTGGGAAGATGCAGCGAGATGCCTTACAAGCATTTTCTTTCCTCAGGTGTTTTCCGAGCAGGCTGCATTCATCACGTCCTGGTGCTTTAGCACATCTCCGTACAAAAGGTACGTTCAAGAATCAGCTGAATCCCTTTGGTTCATGTTCCTGCATATCCATATAGCTAATTTGCCTTTATTAAAATAAAATATAAAATAAAATAGAACACGAAGAGGAGGGAGCTATTAAGAAGGACAGTGTCAAGGCCAGCAGAGCGAGTGCCGGAGGGCTGGGTTAATGAGCTATGCGGGTGCTGCCGTCCAAGTGCCCAGGCTGACTGGAGCCAGGAGCTGCTGTCCCAGCAGGGCTGACTCAGTCCTTCATTGAGCAGGAACAGGCTGCAGAACCCATAACCCCTCTTTTGGGTAGTCCCAATGCTCCAGGGTCCGTGGCTAACCCCACTTGCTCCAGCCTCCTCCAACAGTGTTTTCCTGGGGAGGTTCCTGTGCGTGTTGGGCTTGGTCCAACCCCCCTATCCAGCTCCAGCTGCACCCCTGCGCGTTGGGGAGAAGGTGAAACAGGAATAAGGATGAATCGATCTGTCCTTGCATCGCATGTGAAGGCCACCCAGCTCACCTCCTGCAGCCGGACAAGCATGCTGCCTCCCCCTCTGCCTGCGCCAGCAATGTCACCGAGCTGCTCCCTTGCAAGGACACTTCCAAGGCGAGGAAGCGGGGATTGGCAAGGCACCCGTCATGATCGTTTATTCCTGTCATTTCTGACCCTCAGGGTAAGAAGAACATCAGAGCACTGCAGGCATGAAACAACAAGCTTTATAGGTCACATCAGCGTGTAAAGTACCATTAGGAACCACAGCACGAAGCATGAATAATACTCTCTTTATTCCACTGTATACCTCAACGCCCTTTAAATAAATGGAAATGATTATTTATGGAGAGGGTTTGTATGAGACGCCTGCTCAGGAACACAGGGCTGAAATGGAGCTGGAGCTGTAAGTGTGCTCTCTCCTCTGTGTACAAGTCAGAGCAACCACAGCACTGTCTGATAGGCTCAGTGGTAATCCAAGGGATCCCAGGCAAAAGAAGACCAGGGAGATCACTGTAAATCTTCTTCACACAGGATTTATGCTCTATCCGTTCAACCAGAGCCACAAAACACACGTACTTCCATGCCACCCTCCTCTCTGCCAAGGACAGCAGGGCAGGAGAAACTTTGAAGGACTCCAAAGCCTGGAAAGGGACCTTCAAGAACTGATAGCATCATTTCTGGAAAGCTGTGAACAGTCAACCTTGACGGCTTTCCTTAAATCCTTTCAGCAAATAATGACCTCGATTGCCAAAACTGATCTGATATTGCAAAGGCAGGGAGAGATGTGCAGTGAGTCATCATCTCCCAAGCACATTGAACTCCCTTTTGTCTTTGCAGTGACAGAAGCCACGCTCCCAGCTGGAGCAGGGTGAGGTTGCCCCCAAGAGGCAAATCTAACACAACAACTAGAGGGAAAATGCTGAATTCTGTTCTGAAGGTATACCATAGAAAGGATTTTTTAAAATCTCCTCATATGCCCTTAATTTTACGTCTTCCTAGCTGAAAACATCTATGGATGGGGTGGGAGGGGAGACAAAGGAGGTCAATTTTGGCATGTGGTTTGTTGGATGTTACTGAGTTCTGCTGGAGCTCCTGAACCACACAACTTGTTTTCCTAGTCTCCCTAGCAGTGTCATTAGAAAGACCAAAAATGTCACTGGGTTTTCTTCAGCCCTGTGACACATTTGATCCCATACACCTTGCTAGGCTCCTTCAGAGCGAGGGCTGGCAGCACCTTCAACAGCAACTTCTGTCTCAGGAGCAGAAGGAGAGAGATAATTGTGGACATGACAGACAGTTTGGAAACTGTGAGGTGACACACCATAAAATCCTTCAGCCGTTCATGTAAAGCACACGGGTAGCCCATCGCGCCAGACCAAAATCCTAGCCCCCTGCAGAGGGTACTCCTGCAGGGCGGAGGCCTGGGGCACCCTCCAGCGCATACTCCACCCTCCAGGGATCAGCAGCCCGAAGCTTTCTCAGCCAGGGATGGCTGCTTTGATTTCATAGAGCCTAATGGATTTTTCTGCCACAAAACGCTCTCTGAACCTCTAAGCTTTTAGCATGCACAACATCCTGAGGCAAGCGGATCCCCAGCTCCTGTCTGCTTTTGTTTGCTTTGAGCCTTCTTGCTAATAAAAGAACTACTGAGTCTGAAGCCAAATTACAGAGCATCATTGAATAACTTCTCTATTTACCCTTTTTTAGGCCATTTGATTGTCGAGCTCTCCATCTTACTTTCCAACATTAGAACTATTCCTGAGCTGGAGCCGACTTAGGACCACTGGAATTTATTCCTGTCCTACACACACACACACACAAATTCCCTCCCAAAGGGCTAAATCTGTGGTATAACCTAGAATTTAACCATTCCCGAGGCTGCTTTTCTGGAGAACAGATTTAAATACCCCAGCTGAGACATACCCAGGGTACTCACTGCTCCTGCGCCAGGCTCCTCGTGGGTCCCCCTGCCCCACTCAGCCGCAGAACATCCCTGCATCCCCAGCACCGAGCCCCTGCCGCAGCACCCCAGCTTACTGTCAGCTCCAAACTGGAAGCGTCATCTCCAAAATGACTGTCGCGCTGGCTCCTGTCAGACTCTTAATTACAAGGAAGGCTGACACACTTTCTCAGCAAACGGCGTTCGCATGCTGTGGGGAAAAACAGAATGAGGGCAAGAGGAAAAATGGGCTAATAAGAGAAAATCGACTGGAGGCTAAACCACATTGTGCTGTGCAAACCTTACCATAACAATGCTGGAACCCAAAATACTGAAGAAAAAAAAATAGGTTAGTACACAGGGGAGGCAAGCAGTGCTCCACAAACGTGGAGGAGAGCTGGCATGCTGCATGGCAGCTCGGCATCCTCGTCTGCCAGGCCTCTCCCTGCAGCCCGAGTTAGGGCAAAGGGGACAGGTTCAGTTTCCAGCCCACAGATCAATGTGCCCAAGAGCCTGAACGGTGCTGCCTGAAGAGCCCACAGCCGCCCCGAGTGATTTATGCTGCCTTTATAAAAGCCGGCGATGTGAATAAAGCATGAAACTTAATGCCCAGCTATCCTCTCCCCACCACCCAGCCTGGCAGCTTCAAGCTGTTACTTTTATCCCAGCAGCAGCCCGGTGGTCAGCCTGCAGAGGAGAGAGACCCCTGCTCCTCCCTGCGCTCCGAGAGCCAGGACTTTCATCTCCAAGAAGGCTTTAAGAGCAGAAAGCCCGAGACCCAGAGGTAAAGCCACGGGGCCTGCAAGCTGAGTCCCGGCTCACAGCACTCACTGTTCTGGTGAAGGATTTGCCTGGTAGCACGAAAGCAGGAAAACTGTATTTACCCTTTCTGCTTTTCTCTGCGAGAGGGAAGGAGCATCGTTCGCCCGGCTTCAGGCAGCTGCAGCGGCGACTGCAAACCCAAAGGGAAGCACTGGGAGAAGGGTGTGTGAAAATGGTCCCGTATCCTGTGGCCAGGAGTCCTTCCCTACACACCATACGGGCCAAACCTGCCTTGAAAAGCTTTAGGTCTCCCCCCAGGCTGATGGCAAGGACGCCTGGGTGACAACGAGGGGAACAATTCAAGTCATAGGGGAGTTTCCATCCCCTCCCCTGTGACCTCCCTCCAGGGAACTGGGAGGCAGCAGGGAAGCTGTAGGAGGTGAAACATTCACAGCAGCTCATCACAGAGACAGGGGAAGCATTCAAAACAGTACGACATATCCGAATACCACTTAAACGTCACCTGAAATTACATCTGAACCATCAGCCTACAAATATAGGGAACAGCTTGCAGCACCCAGACCAAAATATCCAGATGGGAAGATGTGAATGTTTCCCTTCTCTCACCACACAGCCCTACATATGATACCAGATAAAATATTCCCTACCAAATTCCTTACTGCAAAGGCGAGGAAGCGCTGGCTGAAAAAAGCAGCAGTCAGGCAAAACTAAAAGCACCTCTGCAAGTGAGAAGCCCTTCAAGGAATTTACTTTCTCTAGGATCCTCCCCATCAGCAGCCCACGCCATTCCCCAGCACTGAAAGCCCTTTTCAACACTAGATAAGAAGGGGCCCCACCAGTAAAGCTGGCAAAACATCCACTAGGCAAAACATCAAGGTATTTCACAGCCCGGGGGGAGGGGGAGGATGGGAAACCGGCAATTTGAATGTCATTAAGAGCATTCTGATAACTTAAACCACGAGGAATGAGCTAAATCCACTAATGATTGTCTGGCCTCTCCAGGCAGCTCCTTTGGAGCTCGGAGGGGGGATCCTGCAGCAGCTGCCTCGGCTCCTACAAGCTCCTCAAGCCTCTTCTCTGCCCCACAGCAGCCAGTCCTGAGAAAGCCTTTTCTCTTTTTCAGGGTGCAGAAACAAGCACCAATATGTCGGTGCCAACAGCGGCCCCTCCAGCACAGTGGGGTAGTTCCCACTGTGGAACCTCGGGCACGAAGCGGCTTCTCGAGAGCTCGTAAGCACAAGGAATGAGCGCCCAGGAGAATCACCTCCAGCAGCACCCCGTCCGATCTGCCCCTTCCAGCGGAATAGAAGGTTACACGAACACTAGAAGCTAGTGGAAGAAAACCAAACAAACAGCCAACCAAAACACAAACCCAAGGCAGGGATACTATGCCATACATACATTACTCTTGAGAAAGAAGGAAAACAAACATACAGCCCAGTGTGAATACTGTGGCTTGAAGGGCTCCTGCTAGTGACAGGGTCAGCAGCAGAATCTTCTTTGTAACCTAACTACTTAGAAGCCCTTGCTGGAGCCTCTAACAGACAGCAGTCTCACAACCTCCCAGCTGGGCCTGTCCCAGACTCAGAGCTGCCGAATGGACCAAGCCAAACCCAGGCACCTGTAATGGAGACAGACCTGGCTCGTCGGTGCACAGAAACTGAACGCTGCAGTAGCCATTTCTTATTATTTAAAAAAGGTCTTTCTCCCACTGAAATGCTACCTCTAAAATCCCATCACGCAGCAGTCTCACCAGCTGCTCCACCGGTGATGACGGCACACTTCACGTGTTTGTTCCAGTCATCTGCTTTTCCCAAAGATATTCTCAACTCTCAGCTTTGGGGACTTCAGAGAGTTCCTGCAGCCACTGCATCAATGAAGCATGTGTCCTACTGACCTTCAGCCAGACCTACCTGCAAGTCATTAATCACTTCTGAAATCCCCATCCATTACCCAGATCCAAAGGAACAGGGAGAATATGAGACGTGCAAATAGTTTCGCTGGCAGGTTTCTTCAACTTAAAGCCAGAAGCAGGGTTTTTTTAAGCCACACGGAGGCTTGTCAGAAAATTTTAAAAAAGGCAAAGAGCCATAAATGTGTATTTTGTAGTCAGCCTTTAATTTTTTCTCTGTGGTTACTGCAATAAAGTGCACCTAATTTCACATGTAATGAGATAACATGGCTCTTAATAAAGCCAACATAATATCAAAAGATAAACCTCAGTGCAAAATGCTTATCTGAAGACAACCAAAGCAGTTAAGACATCTACTGTGCAAACAGCCTTTTCCAACGCGTATAACTTCTGGCTGGGGGCCAGCAAATGAGTCGGCAAAACACAACGGCAGTAGGTTTGCTGGTTCGTTTCCAGGAGTCCTGAAGCAGCGCTCAGCCCAGCAGCCCCTTGTAAAGACTCTGCAGCAACGCTTTGGGATCATCTCCACAAGGATACTGATGAGCTCCAACTCAACCCACGTCTAGACTTCAGCAACTGGGGAATTACTACTCAGCTACGAAACAGATGGAAGAAAAGTCCACACAGAGCAGGAGGGGGAGAGGGAATATGCCAGAATGTATACAGAGGCATTAGGCATGGAAACACACGACTGGCTGAGCTAAGAATGATTTCAAAACGTTCTCCATTTATAGTAAGCTAATCAGCTGGGAACCTAAGAACGACAACGTGTGCTGCAAGACCAAAATAAGACCCACAGCCATTTTTTTTTTGTCAAAGAGAGCTGAGGCACACCACCCATTTTGTCCGGGGACGTTTAATTAGAAAAGCATGTCTGTTTTTATTTTTTTTTCTCATTGTTCTATTAAATAAAAGTAAATATCAAAGTGGTTATTTCATCTGGAAAAAAACAAACCTCAGCAGTTTCAGTGTGCTTTGAACTGCAGTACAAAAGCTCTTCATCTAAACCCCTCCCCTTTCCGTCTCCAAAATATACAGGACAGCAACTTCAACTTTACATGGTAAGAAAATATATACACATTACATACAGTAAACATATTCTGCAAATTTTTAAAGTATATACAACATTATTGAGAAAAAAATATAAACATTAATAAAATTACATACAATATATTCAACAGAGTAAGGAAGTGCTACCATAGGGAAGGCTGATACGCTGCCAGAGACAGGCAGAGCGAGGGATGGTGTTGCCATACCTACAGAACACCATGTTATTCTCTTTTTAGCCTAAAGCAGGTCTATTGCCAAACTAAGATACCCTTTGAGGTAGATTCTTCCAATTCTTAAATAACACGCTGAGATTTAAAAAGGGGATTTTCTTTTTTGTCTTCCCCCTGAACAATGCCACGAGCGTAACTTCCGTTTGAACAAAGATAAGCTGATTATCTTGTGAAGGGCACAGAGACACTGCGGTCTAAGGCTAACTCTCCGACACTTGAAATGAAAGACTAAACATTTAATATGAATTTGCAAGTAAAATACCTTCCCTATAAGATGTGTCCATTTTATAGCAGTTCCTGTATATGTAATATACACACTTATATTTGAAGGTTGGTTTTGTGTGAGGGTTTTTTTTGCCTTATTTAACATTCTCATCTTGAAAAGTTGTAGGGAATTTCTCATACAAGACAAGACAGGGTAATCTACAAAAATTAAAAGGAAACAGTTTATAAAATACACATTGATATTAAAAATCTCACTTGTTAAGGTAATCCCAGTTGGTGCTTCTACCCAACACCTTAACTTTCTCCTCATATATACACACATCCTACAGACAAACCACAGTGTAAGATTTAAATGGTAGCATTTGCACAGAGAGTACAAAAGGAGATGGCATCTTCCTTTGATTATTTCATTAACAGTTCCAAGAGCTCTGCACATATGTGTGTGTGTCAAGACTTCGCATGAAGGAATTCAGACCTCGTACGGCTTTCACATTTTTACACAGGTGGGCCAAATGCTTGTCTCCTTAAGTCTCCACTGAGCTGAGAGTTTAGGATTCATATTTTCTCCATTTGGAGAAAGTGCTGAAGCCGGATAACCAATTTAGCTAAGTTTGTTTCTTAAAGAGCAGTACAATAACACTGCTGGTGTAATAAGATCTCATTTCTAACTTGGTTTTATAGAAACACCTCCGTGCAGTCACACTCACTGCACAAAGGAACACCTGAAGATGAGGAAGTTCAGTTAAAAAGAATGCATCACTGTAATAAATTTCATTTTGTTATTTGATAAAACACAACCACAGAGCAAAGCAGCATCCACTTAACCTGTCTGGGTACAACCACTCTTAAGTTCCATTTCCACCTTAAGTGAACATGAGATTAGTCACTTGTTCACACACAACTGCTGTGTTTTGTATCTTTTAGAGACACTGGGTGGTCACACCAATGCTGCTTTGCAAATGAACATGTGTAGGCAATTCTGCTACTCAGCCCAGTTCTGAACCAGTTCCTCACCTGCTCACATCAGGAGAGGTCTAACACTTTCTGAGCTCACATTCCACGTCGCAGGGCAGTTCTTTCCCAGTCATCCTACAACATTTGCAGGTGTGTGCTGACAAGACAACTAATATATAGAGTTTTCAAA
>WEIS01057865.1:0-10980 GCA_013389965.1 Todus mexicanus
ACCAGGCAGGGCTGTACCCCAAGGAAATGGGTGGCGTGAGAAGAATGTATGTGCAAAACACAGTTGGCTAGTGATAAGGGAATGCACATGGCAATTCCACACCCTGGAAATGTCAGGTTCTATGGATGTCAAACCCCTAAATATGGGAGCATTCTTGTGGGGTTGGTGGGAGGTTATCTGTGCATGCAACCTTTTCCCCAGTAAAGTCACTGTTTGGACACCACCACTACCCCTGAGTAAGCAAGAGATGGGCAGAGAAATGGATGGAGAATTATTTGTCCAGTATATTGCACATCACTGTTGGCATGAGGAACACAATTCCCCTCTGATCTTCCTTCTTTTGATGCTGCTCAGTCTTTCATATTAGGCTGTGGGGATGATGCTCTATGGCCTAGGTATAGGAAACAAGCAGTAAGTACCACTGAAAAACTTGTGTTACATCAGTAGGTGTTGAAATTTGGGTGGTGTTTTCTTCCCTGCTGAGTGGAAAGTCTGACGAATGCAGACCTAGCTACAGAAAATAGATGCTTAAACTTGTAGAAATTGGGTCTAGAATTTACTAGTCTGGTTTGCAAACATTTTAGCAAGGGAGCAAGCAACTGAACATGACTCAAACCAGGAAAGTCAACCCAATGGAAACAGACACTTGTGAAGCAATAATTATTCCTTGTTTCAGTGAAAGGTGGCTGGAGAAGAGCAGTGTGCAGGATTAGAGAGGTGACAAGTTCTGTTCAGTAAAGTACAGTGGCAGATTATTTTTGTGGTGAATCTAATTTAGGGTTACCTAGGCACGGCCTTGGGTGCTGCTCTCTGGATGAACTGTTTGTGGGGCAGCAGTGTGGACTGAATCACTTAAACAGCCACCTGGAAAGGTTACTTTGAACCAGAAGCTGCTTCAGCTGATCATTCAGCTCTGAATCACCATCCTGCTAGCACCAAAAATTTCTAGCAGCCCATGTAAGTTGTTAGGAGTAATGGATGGGGGAAGCTACAGAAAGAACTACTTTGAGGGGTTTGCTGCTGATGGAAGGATATTGTGGACGTACCCTTCTCATTTTTAGGGATTTAACGTGCAAATCTCATACTTCATGAATAAATCCTACTCACAAAAAGATCTTGTTGACTTCAAACAATCCCCCAAGAATGCAATTTGTAACAAAACCACCAAAGACTTAAGCATCTGCATTAGAACGATACTTTTGTCCACAGGCTTCATATTTAAAAACACATTAGAAACTAAACTATATAGTTTCCAGCTGAAACTAGCCTGTTGCCCTCCCTATCAGAGGATATGCATTATGTTTGTGAAGAAAGCAGCTAGCTTTTCCCTGCCAGCCCCCAGTGTCCTCAGGTGCAGGACATACAGATAATTTGCTCTTGTACCTCAATCAGTGAGGAGGCAGAAAAATAGAGGAAATTAATTTCTCTCGTTCCCTTTCCCTCTGTCCTATTTTTTTACAAGAGCCTTTTAAAAATGATGCTTACCACATGATTATGCACAGCAGGGGTTTGTAACAACCTCATCTTAACTCAACTACCTCTGCCCTTGCTGTGGAATGATTGGTTGCCTTGGCAATCTTCTACATGCGGCGCTCAGGAGATACAAATATAGTGCTCTTCTCAGTAGTGATCCTCTTAGTTCCTTTTCTTAGAAGTTCATGACAAGAAGATACAAAAAGATACATATAATGGATTTTATTGCTCCAACCTTCTGTCTCCTTCATCCCTGAAGGCAGTAAATCTGCACTCTCTAAACCTGTTTGCTCTGCAGCAAGGAGAAAAATCTCCTGTCTGCATAGGGTCAAGTACCTTGTTAGCAGAATGGCACATGCGGAGAAGTTAAGCCACCTGAGGTGGTAACTCTGGGTCCCATACAAACCCTGAGGACAAGAGCAAGGGCTTCTTGGGCCATTCTCCAGCAAAAGTAGTTGTGAAGGAAGCAGTGTTTCGTATTGCTTACAAAGGCTTCAGATCAAATGTGCTTATTTTGCAGGCAAAATGATCACAACTTTAATTTCTGACTCTGCCAGCTCAAGATAAATCACAGAATCACAATGGTAGGGGCTGGAAGGGACCTTGAAAGACCACCTAGTCCAAACCCCCTGCCAGAGCAGGATCACGTAGATTAAGTCACACAGGAATGCATCCAGGTGGGCTTTGAATGTCTCTGGACAAGGAGACTCCACAACCTCTCTGGGCAGTCTGTTCCAGTGTTCTGTCACCCTCACCAAGAAAGTTTTTCCTGTGTGTTTACATGGAACCTCTTATGCTCTGGGCTTGCACCCATTGCCCCTCATCTTAACACTGGATGTCACTGAAAAGAGCCTGGCTCTGTTGTCCTAACACTCATCCTTTACATATTTATAAACATTACTGAGGTGAGTGATGCATATGAGCAGCAGTTTACACCAAAATAGGAGGGTCAGTTGCCTCAACCTCGTACTATTTGGGAATTCATAGGCCAAACCTTGTGCTAAACTACGCCAGTCGCATATTATCTGTACAATAATGATGGACAACAGCAAGACCTATGTCAGCTCTGACAAGCAAAAAGATTCAGTGCACTCTTTCTTGACTGTACTTGTTCCGCTGGGGAAAAATGTTGGTTTGAAATGAATTTTACAATTTCTATCACTGGAGTTGAGTACAACTGGTAACAGAGGGAGGAGCAAAGCTGTCAAGTAAACTCTCACATAGTAAATCTTTATTGCAGAGAGAAATCTGAGGACAGAAATGAGGTTAGTTCTATCTCTGCTCTCTAAGCAGTGGGTGGACGCACAAAAGGGTCATGTTTTGTTTAAATCCGTATTTTGTGCCTCCATTTGTTGATAGTGTGAGTACCTGCGGAAAGGGGCTTGGGTTTCTTACTGCTGAGATGGGTTGGCTCACACAGGGAGGGAAAGCCTCCTCACCATGCACACACTGTGGGACTTCACAAGGGCAATGTCTAATTGCACCTGGCATTTTGGACACTTTCAGCGCCTGTGCCAGTGGGTGCTTGGCTGATGAGTGACATCTTTTCTAACACGGGCGACGTGAAAACTGCAGAGGAGACTAAAATGCTGAACTGCTGGTTCAACAATTAAAAGCCTAAAAAAAAAAGAAATTAAGCAGTCGTAAAACCGAAACGGTTGAGCTATAAACTGCTAAAACACAATTTCAAAAAAGAACGTAGGGTTGCAGTTTTGCACACGTGGTTCTCCTTCTCTTTTCCTTTTCTCTTTCCCCTCTGCTGTCAAATGTGACCAGAGATGTTGCTTTGAACCAAGATGGCACCACCAGCAGCTGGCTGAGATGCCATTGCTAATTAAAGTCTTCATTCTCAAATGCTGCTCAGATTCAGGAAAGGGTGAGAAATGTCACATGTGAGGGACGTGAAAATAACGCTACCTCCCAACCCAAACCACTGATGCTGAACTGGCAGATCACACAATACTTGGCATACACAGACCAAATTCAAATCTCCTGCCCTCAAATCTCAGGAAACTGAGTCACTCATCAGCCATAGCTGATAGCATTTTAGATACCATAAGCATTTGAGGGAGCATTTTATTCCTACATACTGGGAGGCATCCAGTTGTTCCGCTTCTACCCAACAATAGTATGTTTATCAAACTCACCCTTAATTCAACCATATACTAATCGCAAAGCCTTATACATAACTAAGAGAGGGGAAACCAAAGTGCTGGATGCTAAGTGGCACAAGCCAAAGTTCTCTGAAGTCAACTGGAAATCATCTTACAGGCTTCAAAATTACTTTGGAAGTTTTCAGTATAAGGGTTTTTATTATTACTTCTACCTCAGGATCAGGTTTCTTGGTTTCAGAAAATAAGTGGGAGAACTATTAATCTCCTTTTTGTTAAGTTTTGCAGTATCTCTATTTTTTTTCTTCCCCATTTCAGATTACACCAGGTACATGGACCTTGGGTCAAGCAGCAGACTCCATACACAGGTCCTCTTGACTTCCACAGTATGAGGACACTGTATCCTGTTGTGAAGTCTGTGTTTGTTTTCCCAAGAGCTGAACAACCCAACAGAGTAGATGGAGCAAGTTTCTGCTTCAGCAGGAGTCCACATTTGGTTTTGGTCAAACAAGGAGTAGCAATAACTCATCTTTTAATTGCAGCCACCTTCAGGGCAGGACTGGGCAGCATTTAATATAATGGAGCAATGTTACACAGTCATCCAGGACAGAAGGCAAGGAATTGTGTATCCATTGAAAATTCAGTGGGACATTAACAGAGAATATAATTACAGCTGGAATTTGGTCCGGATGTCAGAATTGGCACCTCTATACTTGCAAAGAGTGCTGCAGGATGTTTAGTAACCATGCTACCCACTGAATTACATGTGGCCAGCAGGACTAGGGATGGAATTCTGCCCCTGTNGCTGTGTTTACTCGGGAGCTCTTGCCATTGATTGTTCCGTAATTCTGCTTAAAATGCGTGGAATCTGACAAGATCTCACCTTGAGATGGTATGCAGGCTCCAACTGCACTTAACTAAATCTCCAAGAATCTAGGCATCTTTAACTTTTTGCCCTTTGCTTTTTCTTGTGTTTGTTGCGCAGTCAAAGGAAACGGCTTTTTATGTGAATGATGATTAATAAGGAGCCCTGCTGAAGGGTGATGGAGCTGGTGTTAAGAACAGGCTCTCTTAATAGACACTTTAAAATGTGTTCTAACATGCGAAAATGACAGGCTGTCAAGTCACCAGTCAGGTGTACGCCAAGATAAGAACATGAATCTGAAAAAATAATACGGTAAAATACACATTTTTAAACTATGAAGATAAATAGTGAAATACACAGTTGCGTGCCTCAGTGTAAAATAAGGGGGCAAAAATCCATTTAGAGTGGAATCATGAGTAGTTTAGACATTCCATTGCTCTGTGATTCAAATACCAACTGAATGTGTCTGATCTGCTCTATCTGTGTTTGAAATAAACAGATACTGCAAATGCTCTCAATCTTTACTGGCTGTAATCAAAATCAAAGGGGGATCTTTTTGGAAATAGCACAATTAATGGGAAACAATTGCTGGTTTGCTTGATCGAGGCCAAATTCTCACCTTTCTTACTTGTGTAGAACCTTGACAAGTCATTCAAGTTGTGGGTTAGTGAAAGGATAGTTGGGTTTCTTCAATTTTATTTTTTTTGGAAATATGCCACAGTTTGGAATCTCCTTCCACGATTGCTACGTTGACCTCTTAAGAAGAAAGTGCCCAAGCGTTTGAAGTTTAACGTTAGATATACGTAGTGAATAACAGGCATTTTCCTGTTCCTGTTAATGTTGCCATTTTCAAGCATCTGATAGATGTTAAGTCTTCTCCCTCCATTAAATGTTTTGATGTTGAGGTCTTATTTCATTCTTTAATCTTTAGGTGCCAAAAAAAAGCTTTCAGAACATTTCCCAAACAGCATGAGCCCCCAAACAGAGAGTGCTGGCCCTTTAAAGAAGTAGATGAATGAACCTGAAGACTGCTGCAGACGCACTGAAAATTTAGGGAAAGCTCCTGTATTGATTGTGTGCTTTTCAAGATTTTTATTTAAAGAGAACCTGAGCAGTTTGTGGTAGGATGTTCCAGTTAGCTGGGTTTCAGAGAGAAGGTTTCAGGGCCCAGTGATCTTCAGAGAACTACTGCGTCAGCCAGAAAAGTTACAGAAGTGTCACACTGGGCTAGGAATTTGCATGTACTGACGACACTCAACTTCAACTAGAGCCAGAAGGAAACAAGCTTTCAGAGATGTTCTTTAGGTGCATATTAGAGTTTCACATAAAGGCCTGAAGTCATGATCTAGCAGCTACAGACTTCCGAATGTTTAAGGTTACTCTAATTCTCCCACTTGCTAAGCTTTGAATAAAATAGATGTTTAGAAATGGATCTCAATGTTTTAAACAGCATCTAGATCGGCAAACTGGGCTAAACCAGGGCTAGCTTACCCCCAGCCATATTTATCAAGTGCAACCCAAATCTGAGCTCAGATCCTGCATTTGCAACTCAGGAAAATCCTGAAGGTTACTTTAAAAGTGAAGAGGAATTGTGGTTTCATGCCTTCAGCTACCATTTTTAATTTAACTACAGAATCACAACCACTGATAAGGGGACTGAGTGCTCTCTTTCTAGAGATATCTGTGATTTTAAAATCCTGCAGGTTCTCAACTGCATTTTTGGGGGGGTCAAAACACCAGGATTGTATTTATTCTTGCCAGAAAAACTGACTTTCTTTAAATCCTGAATGCTCTTATGTATTGATGCCAAATGGAAAGGCTCACGTCCTGGTTAAAATAGACAAGAGTTGTTGCTCTTTCTGTCTTGGAGAAAATAAAACCAAAACAAATAAGCAATGCCCAGAATGCCAGTTCGAACCATTCAGGAAACTTTCCTCACCTGAGCAGATTGCCCTGGGGAGACAGGGTAGATACCCAATGTGGAGTTGTTCCAAGCTCTTCAAACCAAGCATCAAAGCAGCAACCCTCTGGCTTAGAGGTGAGAAAATGATGCCCTGAGGCGCAGCTTCTGTGTCAGGCAGATAGTGAGCAATGGGCTCGTAAAACAATATTTGAAGGAAAGTAAAAAAGAACATGAGGGAAAGGGAAAAGATTCTTAGTAGCTGCGAAGTAAGGCTGCTCGATCACAATCTCTGACAAAGAACAGCACTATTTGGACAGTAAATCACTGTGGCCCACTGAGAAACCTGTGCTGATAAAAGAGTGTCTGACAGGCCAGGGAAAAGGTTCAGGGTGGCTTGCAGGGAAAATCTTTCATTCCAAACACACAGAACAGACCAGCAGAGGCAGGAGGAGCAGGTACAGGCAGGCAGTCCTGAGCAGGAGGGTGAAATGGGATTTCAGCTCACTTGTTTTATAGAGGATAGGAAAGCCCCTCTCTGATGCTTTTACTTGAGGGAAAAAGAGGAATGCCTTATCATTAAGATTCTTCTTCCCATCATCTCCTGAGTCTAGTGCCAGAACTCTAGATGACAGGGCAGATCTATCAGTTTTGTGGAACAAACTTGAGCAAGGACTACTTGTTTGAGGGCAGCTAAGTATGGCTATGGAGCGTATTTGCAAATCCCATTGTTGAGTGCTCATTACAAAGCCTTGGAGAAAGAAAATAAAAGCACAGAGGAGCTGGTCAGACTTGAGCAAGAGAAGTGAGCTCAGGCCCAATGCAGTGATGTTGTGTTTGGAGATGGTGCTTCGTGCTTTTGGTACTCAGCTGATAGGACAGAAGTGATTTTAACATGATGTGTTTTGTGTAGAACTGCACTTTGAGCTCGCTTTCTTTACAGCAGCATGAATATCACGTTCTATCCCTTCCTTCCCATTATTGTCCTTTAAACTCCCCCACATTATGAGGGCAAAATTAATGTAAATTTACATCACCTAGAGGTAGGAAGGAGGTAGATCAGAGAAAAAGCAGCTACATGAAGAGTTTGACCACTTCTCTGACAGTTCCTCAAACACTATAGGTATAACATTTCAGTGTTCTGCAGAATTTGTGGGAGATACCTGAAATATCTGAAATAGAGGTGGTTAGAAAGGAAAGTAACACGGAAAAGTTTAAGAAAAGCTTTGACAGAGTTTTTTGTTCCTTTGCTAATGGAAGGGACAGATATGGAAGGCTACACTATGCAAAGGGACAGATATGGAAGGCTACACTTCGCTCTTGATGCTAGACATGAACCTTGATTAGTGACTTTCATATTATTCTGTTTTAACTACACGTGCTTTCCAGGGGCTGCTCCATAGCATTAGTGTAGAACCATTCCAATGCTTCCACATACCTCTTACCTTCCAGTGTTCCTCTTAAGTTTCATCCCTCTAAAGTTTCAGTGAGTGAGACATAAGGACTAGGTGATAATAAAAAGCGCTCCCGTGCATAGTTTGGCCCTGGGTCATTTCTGCCTGTCCTGTCAGGGTATCTTGTGTTAACAGAGCAGCAGAGAGGCTCAAAATGCATCCAAAAAACTATTTCTGAAATGTTAAGCAGTTATGGGTTTCTCATTTAGGTTATTCTGCGATATCTAAAGGTACAAACCAGCAATGTTGAGGTTGCCTCCCCTCTATTTGAGGTTTGCATTCCACTGGTTGTAGCAGGTTCTCTCTATCAACACTTGCCCAGAACATCTTGTTGTGTCCTGTTTTGCATTTTACTACTGGCCCATTTACTACTTGGCATTGACAAGCTATGTTGCAATTTACTTGTGAACCTCCTTGGTATACTTGAGGGAATGGGGAGGGAGAAAACATATATAGGTGTTGAAACACAACACTGTGCTATGATTGAGCAAAAACACATTTAGAATGTATTAAAAGAAAGGCAACAAAAAACTCCAGCAAACAGTTTGAGTCTCCTGCCTTCCTTGCCTCCTGTGGAAAGCTTGAAAGGGGAATTCCGGCTCCTGCCATTATAAATAAATCGCCAACAGCAAGGAGGTACTAACTAGTCAGACACGGGACTTTCCCCAGGAGAAGAGGATCCTGTTATATCATTGAGAAACATTCTAACCTGAGGCAACTGATCTTAACAGTTCAGTGTCTTAAATTTTAGGGAGAGAAAAGAGCAATGATAGCACTTGCTCTTCATTGGGGCACTTGCCTCCAGAGGCCTCTCAATTCCACTTCAGGTGAACGAAGTCACTGTCCTTCTATCAAGTGCTTACATGCAGCGCAGTTCCATATCTTCACTGATGGAGATTATTTAAACTGGATAAACCTTGTAAATCTCACTGGAGAGACAATGTCTTGGAGCCACGATCAAATCGTGCAAGTGGAGTCCAGTTAGGTTAGACCATGGCTAAATCTATCCCAGC
Organism: Todus mexicanus; assembly: GCA_013389965.1. NCBI lineage: Eukaryota > Metazoa > Chordata > Aves > Coraciiformes > Todidae > Todus > Todus mexicanus. The sequence continues at coordinate 8,817 of WEIS01057865.1, forward strand.
ATCGTGCTTGTTACAACGGTCACTACAAACCAAGTCACCACAAAATGGTCACTGCAAGAAAAGTATAAAGTAACTGTGTACTAGCTGGGTCCCCCCTGGAATTAGGGATTCGTGAATTGATGACTAATGTTTTCATAACAGGCTCTCACCTGAATGAGACACCCCTTTCCTACCTCCTGTCTCTACTTTGGAACTGCAACCTTACAGTCAAGACCTATGCAGAGAAATGTGTCTAATGAGTTAAGACATGAAAATTTCTCGGCAAAATTCTCCCATGTTGAAAAAAATTATTGCTGAGATGACAAAGGAGCTTCATCTGAAGGGAAGGGCTAAAATAAAGCCAAGGGCTTGACAAAGTCTTCATCCTTGTAACTAATAACTTGGCTTAAAAGCACCCGGTTCTTAACATAACCCTGTATCTTGTATCTTCCTCAAGCAAGCACTGACAGAAGATTGTTGGATGTTTGGGCATAGAGAGATCCTCCTAATGACTCAGGTCTAGTTCTATTTTATTTTTTAAATAACACACTAAGCCTAGGCACAAGAAAAACAAACTAGTAACACTGTTCAGGCCACTCGGAGCTTAGATGTGCACTCACTTTACTTCAGATAGAGAGAGGTAATGAAAATATACCTTCTAAATCCTTTGATGGATGCTTTTGGTAAGAAGCTAACAAGTAAAGGAGCAATAGAGAGTACTTTTATGAACATAATCTCTGTTCCTTTGTTTCTCATAAATGCCTTCTCTCTCCTTTCTCCAAGGCCAGATGTGTTTTTAAACTGAAGTGTTTCTTTTTTAATGGTCTATAGAACATTCTGCTTTGTTTTAGTAGCGAAATGAATAATTTTGTATAATCTAAACCTGTTTTTTCATGTCTTGATTTCACTGTCAAGACACCTCCACCCCCAATTAAATTAATTCTTGAGAGGCTTAATTTGGGAGATGCTATTTTCTAACAGGAGCTGAAGGGCACGGACATCTCTGAGTTGGTAGCGTAGCTGTTTCCACCCAAGAGTGACAAGTGTTTGTGTTTATTTAATACTCAAAGAACTCTTCAGTGGACTGATCCAAGTGCTCACGAGCATGCAGAAAACCCAACTCCGAACACATTTTCATAAGCAGATAGTGAAATGTCCAGATAAGATCAGTCTCTTTTCAAAGATCAGATCCAGTGAAGCTGGAAGAGGACGTGCTGAGAAATTTCTTAGCCATGTGATGCTTTATTATGTATATGGCATCACGCGGAGCAGTAGGAGTTCATATTCCAGAGACCCTCACTCTTACGTGGCTTGCTTAAAGGTAACGTGACCATCCTGAAAGGCTGCGTTTGCTCAAGCTGAATTCTTCCTTCTGTTTTGACTGCATTTTGTGCCAGTGAGTTTTTTTCCGTCTTTAGAAGGTGTTGAGTAAATAGTTGGAGCCATGAATAATAACAAAAACAAGTTTAGAATGTTAATTCTTTACCTCTGAGAATCAAGAGTACAGTTTTTATTAAAAGTATATATTTCTAGCAGACTACAGACAGGTCCTTTTGTTTTGCAAACTGTACAACCACACTACAAAGGAACAGAGGCTTAAAACATGAGAGAGGATGCTCTTCAGGTTGAAGGTACTCAGAAAAAGCTGACTCCAGATTATTTTAAAATATATCTAGGTGCTTTAAAAATATATCTAGATGCAGATGGGAGGTGCTTCTGAAAGTCTTATTGGGCTCTTGTCTAAAAATTTGATTACTCGAAACCTTCTACATTTCTATATCTGGTCTAGGAATTTCTTATTCTACCTTCAGCTTCTGAGCATTAACAATTTACTCTGAACTAGAATATGTCTCTGTTTGAGAAGAATGTAGCTAAATAAAGACTAAGACCTTCCTCTCCAGCTCTCCAAATCCAGGCAGAGCTAAAGGACCAAATGCAGTGTTGCTACAATACTGAAAATACCATGCTAGCAAGAATGAAATGCTGCAGTGACTGACTGACAGAACAAAATGTGGTGCTCCTACTATATCCTCTAATACTGCTGCATCTTTTCCCTCTTTCTCCTCCATCTCCTGATTACCCCCCAAAATGGTTTAAGATCCACAAGCTGCAATCTGGAACTGAGTGCGTGGCCACCCAGGTCACTGCACGGAAGACAAGTGCAGGAGAAGAGAGGCTACATTAT
>WEIS01057872.1:0-12754 GCA_013389965.1 Todus mexicanus
CTTGTTCATTCTGTGATTCTGTGTAGTTATTTTAGATGGAAACCTGCAAAGGGTCAAAAGCCTGGCATCTATTGAAAGGAAAATCAAACCAGCACACACTTGCGATAGTTCTTCAGTAATCTGAGGTAATGGGAGCAGCTTGTTCCTCTCTTGGCGTGGCACGTGGACACGAACTTCAAACAGGAGATGTGGTTCCTGCCTTCCTTAGATGAAGAGAGAGTTTGCTGCTTTGCCTCCTTCCCTATTTCTGTCAAATTATATACAGATATTTTAAACAGTGAAGAAAGACCTGTGTGGCTAAGCCCCAGTGCTGTGCTTGAATTCAGGGTTTTTAGGTACAGGTAATGCTATGTCTGTACTCAACTTGTTCCTTTGTTTTTTAAGTGCAGAGTTTAACTTGGAAGTCCAAACCGAGCAGTTCTGGTGTGATCAGGGGTTCTTGCTCTTTCCGTGTGCTTTCCCACACTGGGATTCGGCATGAGCAAGTCCTGAGGGGGGTCGGTCGCTGCCTCCCAGCGAAGCCCAGTCCTAGCCCCATGTCTTTATTTTTATTGAAGTTTCGTTCAGAGCCGCCTTCTGCCCTGGAGTTTGCAGTGGGCTTGCGCCAGTTCCCAATTTCTTTTGTTTGTGCTGAAATTCTGGTGGTGGGGGGGGAAATAAATTTAGTAAGAGACAAATCCCCTTGCGTTCTAAGCGGTCCTCAGAGGTTAGAGGGACTAGGGGCGGCTGGACTCTTAATAGCTATGCCAATTAAGAAATGTTGCTACAGGCTCAACACCAGATTCTCAAGCAGCCCATACACTGCAGGCCTGGTTCCCTCCTACGAGAGCAGTTGGAAGCACAAATAGCACGTTTTCAGCTATAGTTCTGACACCAGATGCCGTAGGCCCGGTTCCCTTCTATGGGAGCAGTTGGATGCACAAATAGCCTGTAAATGTTGCTATAGGCCCNTATCAATCCAACACTGATCACCGGGCCTTCGCCCAGCCTCACAATATTTTCTGAACACTCGTTGTTTATCAGCAGTGATGAGTTTCGATGGTTTGTGCATTGCTGCTTCCCACAAATTCCAAGCTTCAGAATGCTTTAATAACACGGCCTTTTGTGCACAGGTGGATTAAGCTCCCTGCGCAGGTATTTATTACATTTACTTTTAATCCGTTTGATCTTCGCTTGCCTCTGCCTGAGCCTGACGTAAATAAAGCTGCTGCAGGATTTTTCATGAGTAACAACAATACTTGGTCTTGCAGCGTCCGTTAGGCTTCGGTTTAATGGTCCCGATTCATGTTGTTGATGATGTCACGTTTCCCGAGGCTCTTGTCAAGGTTTGGAGGTTGCATTCCCTTTTTTCGCATCCTTCATTAAAAAGGGGGCGCTGGAAGTACCATGTAAATGTTGCTTTTTAAGGGTGTGTTGGCTTCCTAGCTGTGGGTGGGTTGGTGAAGCTGCAACATTAAAGTGATGCTTATTGTTAGGTACACAAACATTTCTGCAGTAAGTAGGTTTTTCCTTCTTCCACTCCCCTCCCCTCAAAAAAACCCCAAACCAAAACAAAAAGGATTAAAAAGAGTAAAACTAGCAGGAGTTGCTCCCACACGACTTTGTATTGAGAACTAGGAAATCTTGTGTGGCTGTTTCCTACTGAGATTTTGCTGCTTGCTGGGAGTTTCAGAGAATTATTTGCATTTCGTATCAGATTTCTAATCCAGAGCAGCTTTTTAACTAGGCTGAGAACGAGAATTGTTGCTGCTTTCCACATCACTTCTGCGTGTTTGCTTTACTGCTTGAAAGGTGTAGGCCCTGCTGCTTACTCTGCCCTGCAGTGGGATGAGGACGAGGAGGTTTGTGTTTGCTCTTCTTGTCCTTTTTAGAAAAGTGATTTGGGAGGATTCTTCTCTGCCGTCCCCCTTTACAGTGTAACTTCCAGTTTTGCATTAGTGAGACGCTCCATCCCTGAACAAAAGCTTCATGCCTGGGAAGGGGAGTTGTGGAGAATACTAATCTTTACCAGTCTTCTAACACTAATAGATGAAAAAAGTGAGCGTATTCTCACGGTGAGTGCTGAGTCAGGGCCATGAGGAGCTCTCTCTCAGCTGTCTGATGTTCTTGTCAGACATTAGGTTGGAGAGGAGAGAGAAATTTTGTTCTTAGAACTGAAATGCAACATTTTCTCCTTTCCTTTTTGGTTTCTGTATTTGCTGTAAAGACCCCTCCACCTACCAGGGAAGTGTCGTGCCCCTGCAGACCTGTCTCACAGGGCTGAAGGGCGCCCAGAAAGTTAAGGGTGATCTGCAGCGGAACGTTGTGAGGTTGAGCTGAAGCGAATTGTCAGCGTGAACTTCTCCAAAAGTCTGCCAGGAAATCGCTGGGAGCCTTGGCAATTTCTTCTAAGGGGAGGATGAAAAAGCCTTGATCTAGTTTATGTTGCTTTTCTCTGGGAAATCCAATCTTAGTTAATCTACTCCATTGCCTTTTGTTTCAATCTAATTTTCTGGAAATGTTCCCAGTCGAGTCCCAGCGAACTCGAGACCAACGATTTTTTCATTAACCTTTTTTTTTGGCGGAAAGCTGGAATCTTCTAATGCAGAGAATAATGGGACTAGTTACTGTGAACAAATTAAACTCTTATTTTGCTGCACTCCAAATTAATTTTCTGAAGCCTTTCGTTTGTTGGTCCTGGAATTAAACTTTTCTGGTTCTGAAGCCAGGAAGGCTGTGATGAAATCCCTCCTTTTTGACCTTCCTTCTCTGTTTCTATAATCTTTAATATCATCTTCCCAATGCAGGTTTCACATCTTTTTTTCTCTCTGTCTCACCAGTTTGTATCTGCAAGGGTCCTGTTCATTTCCAGTGGCCCTTCAACAGCTGTCATTGCTGGCTGGAAAAACTGCTTCAGTGGAATCACAATTTTCGTCTTGCTCTTTCACTCTGCACCTGTGTAATACAAAAATCCCCCAGTCCTTCTTGTGCCCCAGATGGGAATGTCATTTGTAACATGTTTAAAAAGTGTTACGTGGAATCATAGAACCACAGACTGGTTTGGGTTGGAAGGGACCTTAATGATCATCTTCCAACCCCCGTGCCCTGGGCAGGGACACCTCCCACTAGAGCAGGTTGCTCAAAGCTCTGTCCTACCTGGCCTTGAACACTTCCAGGGAGGGGGCAGCCACAACTGCTCTGTGTCAGTGTCTCACCACCCTCATAGTAAAGAATTTCTTCCTGATGTCAGATCTAAGTCTACCCCGCTGTAGTTTAGAACCATTGCCCCATGTCCTATCACTACAAGCCCTTATAAAAAGTCCCCCCCCGGCTTTCTTGTAGCCCCCTTTAAGTACTTAAAGGCTGCGATGTGGTCTCCCTGGAGCCTTCTCTTCTCCAGGCTGAGCAACCCCAACTCTGTCAGCCTGGCCTTGTAGCAGAGGTGCTCCAGCCCCTGATCATTTTCATGGCCTCCTCTGGCCCTGCAACAACAGGTCCATGTTCTTCTTGTGCTGGGGGCTCCAGAGCTGGCTGCAGGGCTCCAGGTGGGATCTCACGAGAGCAGAGTAGGGGAGCGGAATCACTTCTCTTGCCTTGCTGGCCACGCATCTTTTGATGCAGCCCAGGACACGGTTGGGACTTTCTGGGCTGCTAGTGGATGCTGCCGGCTCATGTTAAGCACTTCATCAATCAGCACCCCCAAGTCCTTCTCCACAGCGCTGCTCTCAATCTGCTCATCCCCAGCCTGTATTTGTGCTTGAGGTTGCCCTGCCCCAGGTGCAGGACCTTGCCCTTGGCTTTGTTTAACCTCATGAGATTGGGCTGGGCCCACCTCTCCAGCCTGTCCAGGTCCCTCTGGGCAGTGTCCCTTCCCTCCAGCGTGATGCATTTCATGCACAGATATATATTTATATCTATGTAATACATGCACGTATTCACTCTCCTGTTTATCTAAACCAACACACCAGGCCATGGTAGCTCTAAGTCATGGGCCAGAACGTTGTAAGTGATTGAGCATCTCCTGCTCTCACTGGACTCTTGGGCATATCCTGATACCAAGCCTGAGAAGCTGGGAGAAAACTGGGAAAAGAAAACAGCTATTTGGTCATGAAACTACTGGTGAGTGTGCAGAGCTCTGTCCTGAGCCTGTGGGAGAGCTCCTTCACGTTCACAAAGCCTTCTTTGCCCACACACACTTGTTAGTTGTGAAGGATTCAAATCTCATTCCTCTGATGAAGGTACATGAGCTGTGTGATACATTCAGCTGAGCTTTTGGCTAACCTGGGTGAGAGAGATCGTGATGCTCCTGGCTTTTCTTTTTAAAACACGTTATGCAGCTCTTCCTGGGGGAAGGAGTGCGTGTGGTAAATACACTTTCAGGGTTTTTTTTCTGTTAGACGTGATTTAAATGAACTTGCAGGATTCAAACATACTTTCAGGCCATCTGGAGCATGCAGCGCGCTTCCGAGCGTACGAGCTGAAGCTTGTGGGCAGCCTGCTCCTTTGGGAGCTCAGGACAGCCGCTCTTTGGAAGGCTTCAGGCACCTGATGGAGGCTCATCCCTGTGACCCAACCTGCTTCTTGTCCGCTTTCTATCAAATGGTGAATGCACTCTGTGTGGGATGGGCAGAGCTGCTCTGTGCCATCCCGGCGCGGCTGAGCGCCTGACCCCAGCGCACTCAGGAGCTCCCTGCAGCTCCTGGCTGGGTTCCTGTGTGCTCTGTCTGGACAGAGGCTGCACCGAGAGCCAGGAATCCCAGTAATCACTCGCTGCCTCAGTTAACTTCTCCTGCTCTGCAAGGCATTGTACTAAAGAGGCTTGACAACGTATTGTCACAGCTTGACGGTGTTTTCAAGCTTGCATCCTTTACTTGGGAAAGAAAAACACCAACAAATGTGGAGCAGACTCAAAGCCAGTGCTCCCAGCAGGCAGGCGATCCCAGTTCATTCTCCTCCAGCCTCGGGAAGTGGCGGCAGCGGCTGCCGTCAGTGCAGGGCTCCGTGGGAGAGCAGCGAGATACCGGCTGTGCTTCCGATGTGGTAAAGGCAGCCCTTGTACATCAAAGTGATAAGGGAAGTAGAGGCACAGGCTCCTGAGAAACACACCCAGCCTTCGAGTACTGTGGATGTGAAACGGGACCCACAGCCTTGGTCTGGTTTTCTCAGTTGTCTCTTTTATGGTGCCTTTGTCTGAGCTCCTGATCTAATGGATTTGACAAGAGACTGAGTCATGATTTCTGGCTTCCCTGCCAGGAGAATTTTATACAAATGAGGTTACCACTGGCTTCGGTGCCATTTATTAGCTTGGGATAAGACATTATCTCACAGGGACCTACTGAACCTTCGTGTTGAAGGTGGTGTCAGGTGATGCTGCAGCCTGCTGGAGGAGTAAGTTACAGGTGCCTTCAAACCGAAGCGAAAACAATTTAAGAGGAAGACAGTTGGGAGTTTTTACAGCTGCCCTTGTGTTCCTGCTACAGGTTTGGTTGCACTTGTAAAGCCATTTTTATGCTGCTTGCTTCACACAAGACAGAGCAGTGTCTGTATGATGTCCTGATCTACGGATAGGAAAGCCTAATACACTTGATGCTGTTTTGCTTCTTTGGTAAGATGTAGTTCAGAAATCCTTTTGGCAGCAGCACAGCTTTCCTGAATTCGCTGAATTCCTTAAGTAAAGCCTTCCAGTCCATCCCAACAGCAGGCTCATGTGCACTGCTTGCCAGTTTTTGTGTAATTCTTGCTTTTCATCTTGCTTGAAACTGCTGCCCCTATCCTGCCAGGAGACACTTGTGGTGTGGGACACAGCACAGTGACACTTGCTGCACTTCTCCTTTGTCATGTCTTTTCTTCTGACGGCAGCATTGCAGTCAGAGAGCCAGCTCCCCTGACAAGGTTTGTCTGTACACACGCTTGAGGAATTTCTGCACAATTCATGATATATCTGCCTTTTTATTATTTTCCCCCAAGCTCCTAAAAACTGGCCAAACAGCTTCGAAAATGTGTAATTTCTTCAGTATGTGGTAGGTGTTAAAGAAACTAAGCTTGCCTTGTTACAATATCCAAAGGCAGGAAAACCTCCTTTCTCTGACAGAGAAATTAATGTTTGAAATGTGGTTTGTGTAATGATTTGGAAGTAATCTCTGCAACATGTTTAATCCAGTCAGGAAGTTCTAAAATCTCTTTGCAGAGATCTCTTTGGAGGTTTTTCTCCCTGAGGAAGACTCAGGAGTTACTTTGGCTATTGTGTGGATCTTTCAGTGAGCATCCCAGTCCTTGGGCTCATCCTAACATGACTGGCTTATGCCTTCGGTGGGCTGCAGAGTCTGAGCAGCAAACATTTATCTTGGATCATATGAAATCTTTGGCACTGACAATAGCATTGTCAATATTTTGCGAGGGATGGTTTCACCCCGGAGTCGAACGTAGCTGAAATCTCTGCTCCTTCAGCCCTTACCACGTTTTGCACAGCTGAAGGTAAAGCTGAATGTAAATATTGGATTAGAAGCTGAATATAAATATTTCCCAGTGAGCGTATTGCGACGAATGGGTCTGTAGGTGGGGCAGTAAATGGGCTTAAAGTGGAGTAAAAGTGATCCGAGCTAAATCCGAGCAGTAGTTAATGATTAGCCATTGATATAGATACGCGTTCTGCTTGTCAGCATTATCCGAAAGTTTGGGAACTTCGATCTGTCTCGGGCTCATTGCCTCTTTGGAGTCTTCTGCTCTCCTGGAGTCAGTAGATGGAGAACCTGTCTCTGGAATAGTAAGTACTTGGCTTTTTTTAGCTCTGAATCATTTCTGCTTTGGATTAGCAGCTCTGTGGCAGTCCGAGGGTTTGAAAGCTGGATGAAAAAGGCAGCAGTCGAAGCTCTTACCCGGAGTGGTTTATTGTCATTCATGACTAGAAGAAAGAATGTGTTGGTCACTATTTGTTCAAGCTTTCCATGGCCTAGAGGTAGTCCTGTCAGAAAAGCAACATGAGGCTGAGGCTCTTCCAAATAGGCAAGTTCCTTCTCAGAGAATGATGTGATTTTCTTGTCCTTTCGCTCTGCTTGATGTCGCAGGAGACCTTCTACCCGCCTGAGCTGACAAAGAGTGAAGGTGGGATTGTATTTTTGTGTTTCCAAAGGTGACGCTGTAGAGATGGTCTGTTCTGGGAACCAGGGCAGTGAGTCTGTTCTCCGAACTCTTATATTTGTGTTCCTACCTGGAAGGTATTTCTGTGTCCCATGTTTCAATCCTTTTGCTGTTAGCCAAGGTCATGGAGCAAGAGCAGGAAAGGGCCTCTAGTGGTGTAAACTCTTGATTTTAACCATCTGCTGAAACAGAGAGAGCGACTTGCTGGGCTTAATTAAAACCAGTGGAATGGATTTTGCTCCCGAGGACTGTGTTTTACCTTGCTTTTTGCTCAGAAGCAACTTCGGGCTTCTCAAAACAGCAGGTGTTTGGAAGAACTGAAGCACAAATGAATTTGATTCTTGGCTGTGGCAGAGCAAACTTTTGTTTTGACGGAGAGTCGTAGATGGTGATGCAAAATGAACCGGACGCACATTCGTTTCCCTTCTGCAGGCAGGGAAAAAAAAGAGTATTTTTCTAAAAGTAAGTCTTGTGAACTGTTAGGTCCTTGGGGAAAAACCTGCATTTAAAAGAGGACCCTGAGATGCCAGAGTAGGAGCAGGAAGTCCCAACGTATTCCCGTAGGAGGTGACATCAACAGTGCGTGGCTGTTGCGGCAATGTCTGGCACAGGCTGGAACGTGACAGCTCCAGGGAAGGTGAATGGTTGAGTGGCCACCTTCAAGTGCTGTGTTTGCACATGGACACACATCCGAGAAGTAATTGTACATGAACAACTACAGAAATATGAAAAGAAAGGAGTGAAATGTGCTCCTGGGATTGTTATTCAAGGAGCTTTCCCATCTGGTGGGAGCCAATGCCCAGTGAAGGTGTTTCTCTGATGTGTACACACAAACACCGGACATGGAAAATCCTACAGGAATTGCTTAAGCCAACAGGTCTCACACGTGTGGAAGGGATTCCTAAAACTTAATTAACAAGAAGTTCTGGGGGGGGTTGTTTTTTCTTGTCCACGTTCTCAAAACATACTTGAGAGATGCTGGAGAACTTGTACAAATGTTGCATCTTCTGGGCTAATTCTGGTTGTGATGTTGAAAAACAGCCAGACGGGGAAAATGAGCTGCTGCTCCTCACGTGGAGGTTGGTGTAAATGACAGGCTTGTTACCAGCTACTCCATTAGCCTCAAACTATCTCTGTTTCCACTGCCCTGCAGTGCCTCAGGCATCGCTCGAGGAAGATTCTCTGCCCAAGGATTCAGAGGATGTTTAAGAGCAGGAGCTTTTTAGTTCAACTCTAGGAACTGTATCTGGGTCCATAAATGATGGCCTTGCTCGCCAGAGCACAGAGCAGCTCCTCGCCATCTCCACAAGAGCTGTGAAGTCCTTGGTGTGTGCAGGTTATCAAACTATGTGCTCGGGCAGTAATATGGTGCTGACTGGGTGACCTCCTCCAGCTGAGTCTGCTTGAGCAGGGAACTTGGCCTAGATGGTCCGGGAGGTCTCCTAAACCTCAGCGGTTCTGTGTCTGAAGATCTTAACTGCAAGTCCTCCGGCAGCAACATCTGAAACAAGGGCGAGTAGGGGGAAATCTGGGAATCTTCTCGGAGTCTTCTGAATCTTCTGTGGTGATGGACTTTGGGCTCCCTTTTAACGAGGCCTGTAATAAACCAATGCCACCCGTTTTGTTACCTTTGGCATTAGTTTTATCTCCACAAGGCGAAGGAATTTATGGTGTTGCAGGAGAGCACCTGTAATCTTGCGCCTGTATTACAGGCCAGGCAGTGCACTTTTAGGGCATATTGAGTCACGTTGCATTTTTACAGCTGAGGAAACTTGTGCTTGCCTCCTTGGGAAGGCGCTGACTGATTCCTGGTTTCATTTTGCATCTCCTGAGATGATTTTACAGTCTTGTGGGGCTGAAGGCACCATTTTAAGACATGGTCAGAGCTGTTGAGCCTGGTGCGTGTCCTTCCCGCTGTAGCAAACCGTGTGGCAATGCTTTATCACGTATTGGCTTGCGAGCGCTGCCCTGGCTCACAGCCTGACGCATCTGGCATTCCTCAGAGACTAAGAGCTTCTGCTTGTGGCTGCCGAATGGTCACAAACAATAACACAACTCCGTGCCCTCTGGACAGAGACACCTTTTTGTGCAAGACAGGCTGGCTCCTTTTTGTACATACCAGTAGTGGGGGTGGTGTGAACCTGCAAGAATCTGGCTGATGAATTAGTGAGCATGATGGTGAATCTTGTGCCAAAAGGGGGGGGGGATTCATTTTAAGATGTGAGTTTTCCCTTCATTTCGAAGAAGCCTGTTGTAGGTAGAAGAATGCATGCAAGAAGCTGTTCTTGATTAGGGCATGTAAAAGAGGAAGAGAAATTCTTCGCTAGGTCTGGGTTTTCTAAGGGAGCAGAAGTTGTCTAAGATACCATTCCAATACTAATTTTTTTTTTAGACGAAAAAGATTTTTGAAGAGTATTGCAAGGCTCAGGACTCCGTCCCACTTGTTCCTCAGCACTCAGTGAGGCAGCAGGATGTTTCCTGCTCTCTGGCCATGTGGATCACATCTCCTGGGTCACCATTCCTGTACTCCGTTGTGTAACATCTCTTTAGAAACCACCACAGAGGAGAAGGAAGTATCTATTTATTCAAGAAGTTATGTAATCTTGGAAAATATGGGTCACATGGCACTTCTTTTCTGTCTCGTCTTTCCCGCTGCTGTCCCGTTTCTCTCCAGGAGGGTTGGGCCACTCTCCTCAGCTGACAAGTGAGCGCTGAGCGGTTTTTAGCGAGGGTCCTCGGTTGATTTCTGACCAAGTGTTGTGCACGGTAAGCAGACTGCGCTCAGCTCTTCTGGCATCCCAACAGGACATGTTAAGCCACCGGGATTTAAGCCATTCTGCTTTACCTCTGCTTAAACACAGCATGGTCCCTAGGGGAAAGGGGACCCTTCGGGTTTCTCCTCCCTGAACGCTGAACGCTTCGTGTTTTGTGGCACGAGTATGTATGACGGGGCTATGGTTCATACCCTCGATCATCTGAGGAAGAGAGATGAAGCTGTGATAAGGCGACTGGCCAGACTGCGGTCCTGGGGTAATTGCTTAAGGAGCCTTTGATGTGCACGAGGAGATCTGAAGAGGTTCTTCTGTAGAAGCTTCCTGGGAGTTGCTTGTGAAGGAAACTTGTTGGTACTAGCTCCGGATCTACGCTGATGTTGGCTAGAAGCAGTTTTGGTGTCTGACATGCCTTTAGTCTGCATGTTTTGTAAAGAAACTGTAACGTAGCGTCCTCTGTCAGTTCCGGCATCTCTTTCTCTGCAGGTGGGTGCGTGAGGCAGCTTTGGTGGGGCATCTGCTTGGCTTTGGGAACTCTGAGACTGGCATTCCCTCCTCGGCTCTTGCATGTTCTGAGGTGTCTCAGTTCTGCTGCTCTCCAGAAACTTCTGTGCTCTTGGGTGTTGGAAAAGGGGGACAACTGCCTCATGTGGCTGGGCAGAAAGGAGAACAAACAGTGCAGGGCAAAGACAGGATCCAAAAGGTTAGTGCTGAAAGAAATGGAAATGACAATGGGGAAATACTGCATGTGTACAGAGCGGCTGGAATGGTGCTCGTGATGGGTTTGAGCATGGCAAGTTGCTCCTGAGAGCAGAACTCACAGACCTGATGCTGAACTGGTCTGCTCGGGCTTTGACACCCGACAGGACCTTTGCAATTCCTTGTTTTCTGTGCCCAGTGGGAATGGCTGGCTGGCAGTGGGTGCTGTTCTGTTGGAGCTGGAGCAGTGGCATGAAAAAGGGAAAAGTTCTGTGACACTCGGAGATGAACAGGCAAATGTTGAACTGCTGAATAGCTCCTAATTTGACTTTTAATTGGTGCCACCTTAGTCACTGTTGGAGTTCACTGTCTGTTGATGTAGCCTCTCACCTTTCTGAACACTGACTATAAAGGTTATTGGTGTTTGTTCCAGTGACAAAAACAACTTGTGGTTGCCATCTGTGTTCCTGGCCGCCTGCTTGTGGTCAGCGGGTGGGCAGCTCGGGGCCAAGCGAGCTGTGCTTTGTTCCCTGAACTGCGCTTTTGATTTGCTCTGGCTGGAGTGTCAAAGGCGGCCGAGGGTGGAATATACTCAGATCCTTTGAGAGTGTCCCAGTGGGGCCTTCAGGTTAATTTGGGCTCACTGGGGTTGAAAGTGCTTGTGTTTTATCAGGACGGTAGCTACAGCGCTGCTGTAGTACAACACTTCATGTCATTTCTGACGTCTGCTTCTCCAGCACTTGTTTGCTGTGTCCTGCCTGGCTGTTCTTCGTGGGTTAAGAGCCACACTGTGCACACAGAGTCACCAACTGTCCTCAGCCTTGTGACAGCTTTCAGCGTCTGTCCATCCCCCCAAACTAACTCCTCAAGCCACGATTCTGTGACAGGCGTGTGCTCAGCGATGTCTGCCAGCCAGACGAGCACTGGGCCGCGTTTTGCAGGCCTGTACCATGCGGTGTTCACAGGAGCGACTGGATCCAGTGCCCCTGCCATTCCAGGATCGTGCCCTTCCTACCGTTGTGCCTTTGTCAGGGCTAGGCCTGCGTTGCATTTGCAATGGTGTGAAAATGATGTAGTCAGATGTCCCCGCTGCTGTATCCTGAGTCCAAAAGCCTATTGCGCACCTTCAGAAATGGTTAGTGCTGTATCAGGGATGGTAAGAAGCAGCTTGTTGCCGCTGTGCTGAAGAGATGGTGTTACTGTCTTGTTTGCTGCCGACAGTGGAGCAGTCTGGAGAGCTCCTGTAGGGTTTGACCCAAGAGTTGGCCCTAAAGTGTGGATCGATCTGTAAGTTTGCAGTTCTTCTTTTAAAAGAAAAGTTAATGTTCGCGAGTCTGCTTGGGGACATGGCCAGGATTGATAGATGAGAGGAGTTTATACTGGTTCCTGGGTTGTTAGTCCCTCCTGCACTGCTGACCTAGACTTTGTGAGGAGAAGAGACAAACCAAGGAGCGATGGCTCTTCCTAAAGTGCAGTATGGTCATTGTGGAAGTAATCTTACCTGCTCTGCTGAGGCAAGGATTGAGAGGCGGCCAGGACCAGCGAAGAACAGGACAGGACAGGACAGGATAGGATGGGATAGGATAGGATGGGATGGGATGGGATAGGATAGGATAGGATGGGATAGGATAGGATGGTTAAGTTGGAAGGGACCTACAACAATCCTCTAGTCGAACTTCCAGGTTGTAGCTTGATGGAGTTTGGGACCCTTTGTGACACAGTGGAGGATCACGCTTGGATCTCGATGCTTTGTGTGTATTCCAGGTGCTTGAACCTGGGCTGTGTCAGAGTCCTCTGGGAGGAATGAGGTTACAGCCAGGAAAATGTTGGCATGGGCCTCTCAGTTTACTGTGCTTCTCAGGAGCATCCTTCATTTATTGCTTTTCCATCTGGAGTTTCACTATGGCTGAGCACAAAGCTCATCTGGAGAGGAGCCTGTTACTCAGTCCACCCAACTCACCATTATTTTCTCCGTCTGTACACCTTTCACCAGCATTTCTCAGCCTTTCCTCCAGTATTACCAGTCTCACAGTCAGGTTTTCTGCTCTGTAGGATTGTTTTCTGCTACCTTTCACTTCATTGGGCCTGTTGGTAATGACATGGGCTGACGTGATGCTCCGCTCCATGAAGTCCAGTGCATTGTCCTCTAAAGAACAGTCTGTCCTCAG
>WEIS01057888.1:0-10326 GCA_013389965.1 Todus mexicanus
ATACTATTTATATCTAGGGATTCACCGGTATATTTTCAGTGAAGTCAAATGAACATTCAAGTGCTCTTCACTACTACAGATGTAGAGGATGTGCAGATGCTTCAGACATCTGGCGTGGGTCTGTACGTCAAGGGCCAATGCCTCAGCTGCTTGAAAGTGTCTTGGCTCAGTACAAAGTAATGGAGTTGTAAGAGTTCATGTAAATGGAAAATCTGGCCTCCAGGAACAAAGTCTATTTATGTTCTGTACAAACCAAAGAAGTCAAGCAAAGCCCTATTTATAAAAGGGACCAAATATTTTAAGTAAGGTTTACGGTATATCTAACTGAAGAATATTTTAGAAGCACCAAGTAAACTTTCCAGACACTACATATCTTATTCTTTCTCCAGAAAGCAGTCTAGGAGAATGATTTCAGATTATAATACCTGCTTTTCTGAAACTCATGCTGTTTGTGCTGTTCTCCTACAAAACTCTTAGTGAGTCACCCTTTGCCTTACATTCATTCTGGATGCCTACAGAGTATCAGGACTTACCTTTTTATCTGTACTATTCACCTCCTTAACTACTAGGCCAGGGACCTCAAACTTGATTTCAAGAAAAGGCAAGTCGCTCTAAGGGCTTGACCAGAGGCAACTATTAAAGAGCAATGGATACTATTCATGCAAAAGGCATCACTTTTTTCCATGATATAATTTGTTAACACATGGCATGGGGTGAAATCCGCAGTGCTGTAAAGCCAAAGCCTTTAAGTGAATGAACAAGCATTCATAAGAACTTACAATTAGATGGACACACACAGAAAAATGCAAATCATTATCTACAGTTTCTGATGTGTCAAATTGTCCCAGGCACTTTTGTTGAAGAAAAACAACAACAGAGTTCCCTGCCCTACAGATCTGACAACTCAAGCAGAATTTGTGCTGACGATAGAAAAAGAATGAAGAGAAATACTTACTACCTATGAAGAGCTCTCCCAATTTTCAAGGCAATTAACACATTGAGCTTTTTATCCTGAACAGCTCTAAAGTTCAGTGCAGGAACTATATATTTCAGTGCAGACTTTTTCCTCTAGAAGTAGGTTGTATCTTGTAAATACAAGACCAAGGCTCTTTTTTGGGAGGTTGCTATCATGAAGATGCTGCACACTTCCAACTATTTCATTCTATCATTTGTTGCTTCTTCCTGGGTTTTGGGGTTTGAGTTTTTTCCCCTCCTTGAAGCCTGTTCTCTAGTTTGGGCATACATTAATTACAAGTTAGAGCAAAAGCTGTGAGAGCTGTACAAAATTTACTTTCTAAATGGCCTTGTTCCAAAGATTTTACTTCTAAACCCACTCTTCTTACTAAGTACATGCAAGAAGATTTGGGTAACAGTTTAACACTTT
Organism: Todus mexicanus; assembly: GCA_013389965.1. Lineage (NCBI taxonomy): Eukaryota > Metazoa > Chordata > Aves > Coraciiformes > Todidae > Todus > Todus mexicanus. The sequence continues at coordinate 1,385 of WEIS01057888.1, forward strand.
TTTTTTTTAATAACTTGAAAGTGAAAAAACCCCAAACAAACCCCAAACAAAAAAACCACCAACCAATGACAAAAAGTATAGCTTCAAGTTTGAACTTGATGACTGCGGAAAAGCACTCGGAGTACTTGTGATATTATTCAACTGCTAATGTACCTGTGTAATGTGATAAAATGGGCAAAGTGAGACTTTATGACGCATTTAAAAGCTTCTACTGTTATTAGACTATTTTGGAACACTTTCTAATAATTTTGATATGCTTTTTGAAGTTGCCATTCTTTTACATTTGTAATCAAAGACCAGGGAGTCAAATAACATCCTCAGCAGCATTGTGTACATCTCTCTATTCAGGAATGGCACAAGAGACCTTCCCTAAATCAAGCCCGCTTAACAGCAAGAACAATGAAACTGGATAGCATAGAACCATGAACGGTTAGAACCTTAATAGTTCATGCTGGCTTTAAAGTCTCTCCACTGGTTTTGCCTCAAGTAGAACAAGAATGTGGTACATCAAAACTGCAAAGGCTGTTCTACACTAACATACGTGCCATATAACCAATGGAAGTCTACCACCCAAAATTAATTACCAGGCTCATACTAAAGGCAAATGTAAGCCTGCTGCACACTGCAGCCTTTAAATCAAATGGACATCAGATCAGCTGCAAAATAAAATGCAATTTAAAGTTCCAAGTTAAACTTACTGCCGGTCTTTTAATCTGTCTAGGAGGACTTGACTGGGGAGAAGGCTTTTTTGATTGCTGTGCTTGTGTTTGCTGCTGCTGCTGCTGTTGTTGTGACGACTGTTGCGACTCCTTCTGCTGCTGAGTCTGTGACTGCTCTGAACTCTGCGATTGCTGTGACTGCTGTACAGTAGGAGCCTGGGGTGTAGACTGAAGAGATGGTGGCTGCTGCAACTGGTGAGGAGTATGATGAGGCATTTGTTGTTTTCCTTGTGAGTATAGATCCAGGATCTGATGACAGATGTCTTAAAATAATAAAGTCACAATGATTACTGATGGTTATAACAACCACAGATTTAACTTTAAAACAGACTGGTTTTCAATTTATAATTGCATTTCATAGTTTCTTATGTCTACGCTGAGCAATATGTAGATGTATATGCACACCTTCTAGAGGAAGAACAAAAAGCCTTGGTATGAATATACCATATGTTATTATTGTGTGCTTGGAGAGCCAGGTAACCACATAACGACAGGATAGTAAAAAGCAAGAGAGGGAAAGATTATATGTTAAAACATACATGTCTAGTTAGACCAGTCAAAAATGTTTCAGGAAACTAAGAAAAGGATTAATACTAAATTCCAACATGTTAGGACGTCTGTAAGAAAACATGTAGGACCAATTGATAACCAGTTACAAGAGCAGCACTCAAGGAAAAGAAAATCTTTCTAGAAAAGCTATGAGTTCTTTCCATGAGCATTCACTGATATTGTAGCAGAAAACAGAAGGGATTCCCATTCTATAACCCGCTTTGACAAGGATTCAGCAGAGATCTACTTGAAACTGAAGGCATTCCAAGAAAAACCCTAATAGAAACAGAGTAAGCAGTTATTTAAGAAATCATCAGAACTGTAGGGTATTCACATGAAAGTTCTAAGAGCAAGAAAGGCTAAACCACCTGAACAGCTCCACACACTTTCACTTAAAAACTCCTTTGAACCCAATGCCAGATTGTGACGAGCATCCATATTTGAAGGTTTCTGAAGCAATTTATAGAACTAGAAGTATGTTTAACCTGACTTTTGTACCAGGTAAGTCAGTAAAAACTTTAAAGATGGCAAATTAGTGGCCACAAACCCACAATTTACTTAAGAAGAGTCCAGAAAGGTCCTACTTTTTTATGAACTTCCTGGGGTTCTCTCTCTCTCACAAGAAAAAGCAGAGGTAAATATGAGCAATGTAGACAAACAAAAGGAATACTATTAGTATATATGTATTGATGAAAAAGATCCACAATTAATCCTCTACCAGAATTCATACACACATCAGAATTCATCCCCCATACTGTGCTCCTCAGCTGTGGTACACCATAAAAAACCACCACTCTTCCATAATTCAGTTAAAGAGGTCAATCATAAGTGAGAAAACTAGGTTCCTTTAGTTCCAGTGTTTGTAGAGCTGCTTATTTAAAATAGGGAGAAGGGAATCACGGAAAAAATAGAAAACACGCTGTGACAATTTAGCAGCTAATTAGCAAACCAAATATTGACCAGAAGAGTAATCATGACAATTAAATATGCTTCCAGACTAAGCCAGTCTAATAACTTAAATTTAAAACCCAGTTAAGTCGTAGCACATAGGACCTGAGTTACAAACTCTACACATGATTATTTTGACTAAAATCTAGACAGAAAGCAATTTGTATTTACTTATGACTTCAGTCACACAGTTACAGGAAATACTCGTCCATTTGTGACATATGTTTTTCATACCTTCCAGGACATCAACAGGAACATCTTGGACAAATTGTTCCCACCATCGTCGGTACATTGGTTTTGATGTCCATTCCTGTATTTCAAACTTACACAAACGGCCTGCTAAGTACATAACCGCAACAGCTATGATCTCAGGCTCCCACTGCAGTGACAATGTTGTGCAGAGACTGGAATAAAATAATAATTAAAAAAATACAACCCTGAAGGTAATTCTGATTGACAAAGTACAACACTTTGATGTACAACAGCTATAATTAACCAGGGTATAAAATCTGACCACACTTTAACATCTCAGACAATTTTAATTAACAGCCTGGTTAAACAAAAGACTTTACAAAACTCAACTGTTTCTACACTAGTGCTATCATAAAACAAGGTACTCTTATACAGGTAATACAGAGGGCATATGCCTACACAAGCAACAGACCATGTAGGAACATCGTGTTTGGAGTTTAGAAATAGAAAACTTAATACTATACGGAGGCAAAAGACAGCATGATATTCAAGGTACAGGCAGCCACATTTCTCTGCAGTCTCACCTGTAATGTTAACTAAATATAATGCTTGTGGTCCTTGCTACGCAACTGTGCTGTGTGACTGCATTACACTGGTTAGGGAATGATGCCCACACTCGGATTTTAAAGTTTCCAAATGTTTCTCAATAAAATGTAAACAAGTACTAAAAAAACCCCCACAGAATAGCCAACATGAGCTTGTTAAACACGATGCAAGTTTTAGATCAGGCTGTAAAAGTTATCACCTGAATAGCCTTTGTTAAAGCTAATGCTAAAATAACTGATATTACTGGTATTATTGATAGCTGATAACTGATAAGTTCTTGTCATAATCAACGTTACTGCTGCTTGGTATTGATTTTAAATTACAAAATTAATTTTCCTTTTTTTTCTACCTTTATTATTTTTTCCCCCTAGATTCTGTAACATAGGATCTGCTTAAAAAAATTTTAGATCCAGCTAGTCAGCTAAGCTTCCACAAATTCACTGACGAATTCATTATTGTGTCCTTAAATGCATCTTAAATAGACAGTTGCTTAAATTTGTTTTCATTCTTTGTGGGCTACATATAACTGAAGGCCGATGGGATACTTAAACATTAGCAGAATCAGGTCAACAGTAAACAAGACACAAGAATTGGCTCTTAAAACACTGATTCCTTATCATTACTCTCATGACATTTACTTGGGGGTGTACTGAACAGAGCCATGTAAGAACAGAGCCCTCTATTCTGAAGACCTTTAGTGCAAAAAACCTGATGAACACATCAAGAAAACATATAACAAACAGAAAACACATAACAAATGTTTGTCAAAGAAATATCTAACCCCAGAATAAAGTAAGCAACAGTAACTATTTCACTTTCAAAAGTTTTCCTAGGAGTATCTTACCTGTCGTTGACAAATGTCCATGCCATCTGAACCAGTTTTTGAATTTTATTTTTGTCCCCTAAAAAACAACCAGGAGAAGTTGTAAGAAATAAAATGAGGAAGGACAAACAATTCAGAACAGAGTATTCTTGCACTGTTCATGTAAATTAAGTTCTGCAAATTAATAACAGGCATTACTTGCTCACCCTGTAATATTTTACCTTTGAGTTGTTTGGCATACTTTAGAAGAAATTGGTACGGATGTTCCACTTGCAAATCAAACTTTATTGTTTGTAGTAAGATTCTTTCAAGGACCATCACTTCTTCCTAGAGAATGTTACACAGTAACCACAATATTATTCCTTCTTTTATTCACAAATATTTTATGCTGATTTAAAGCACAACTACACAGCATCTCCAAGCAAACACATTTGTCTGTTTTTGCTCGATTAGTGTTTGTCTCCAAGGAGAACAGACATCTCTCCAACTTAAAACATTATTTTAAACCAATTACAAGTGGTGTTCCCCAGGGCTCAGTACCGGGGCCTGTTCTCCTTAAGACATATATACCAATAACCTGGAAGAGGAGATCAAGGGCATCCTCAGTAAGTTTGCAGATGACACCAAGTTGGGTGGGAGTGTTCACCTGGTTGNAAGTTGCCAAGCACTGCCCAGGGAAATGGTGAGGTCACCATCCCTGGAGGTACTTAAAAGATGTGTAGACGTGGCACACAGGAACATGATTTAGTGCTGGATTTGGCAGTGTTGGATTAACAGTTGAACTCAATCTTAAAGGTCTTTTCCAACCTAAACAATTTTATGACTCTAGAATTCCTTTTCCTCCATGGAGGAAAGAACTGAACCAGGCACAGCATGGAAGTGCCAAATACACAAAATCACAACAGAAAGGTAAGCTCTCGCCACATTTGTCTCCCGAGTTTCAGATCCTTCTGCTATTTATAATAAGCAAATTTTGAGAGACGCATAATTTTGCTAAGTCAAACACTTTCAACAGGAAACTTCAATACTTCACAAATGTAGTTATCTTACTTAAGATTTGCTATTAATTGCTTCCTAAAATGATTAAGACTGCCAAATATGATTTATGTCTTGATGACATCTCTAGCTCTGACCAGAATTACCCTAATTTACTTTAATTTGCAAAATAATAACAGAAGCTACATGAAATCACATTTAAACTTTTTAAACAAACAATTATCCCAGTAGGCTCCCAAAGCTACTAGTATTAACAAGAACTATTTTCCGTAGTTACCTATCACATTAAAGAGCCATAAATGCACGGTGAACATTTAACTGAATTGAGAACAACTGAAAATCTGTCAGTGCTCTCATGAATGTATGTCACTTTGATTTTATCTTACTGTAGTCCAGCAATTTCAACACCCATATTTTTACCTTTGGGTCATCTCCAAACTGTCCAAACTGTACATCATTTAGCAAGCTCCGAGCTGTTTTAATTATATCTTTACACTTCTTAGGTGTTTCTTCAACTTTTCCTGCTAGGAAGAGACAGCAGGCTCCTGTCACCTAAAAAAAAAAAAAAAAGAGTGCTTTCAAGAAGTTGTGGGCAGCAGATACGCAATCCAGTATCGCACTGTAGAAGCCCTGTCAGCTTCCATTAGCAGTTCTGTAGAAGTTTCTCAGGAAAGACTTAACAAGCAGATTATTTTTTCAACTTTATTACAGTGTTAATTTAAACTTATACTTTCTCAAAGGAAGAATGCAGAATTTGGAAGACCGTCCATTTTATATAACTGTATTTCAAGGTCAGAAATTCAAAGCAGAATTTGTCCTGGTTTGGCATTGACTGTCAAGCAGTTTTAAGGCGGTATTACACTTTTTTCTTTTAGCCAGTACAGGAGTGCCAGAACTATAGGTGTTACTCTTTCTGAAGAACAGTATCAGCAAGATATTACTACAATACCAACAGAAATATGCTTTCACGTATAAATAGAAATATGTAAACAAGCAAGAACAGTTTAAGCTGTAATGATTAAAAGATAACGTGCTTATTTTTCATCACTTAGAGTGGAGGGGAGCAGTAGCACTCAAGTGACATCCCCATTTGATACGGTCCATGTTTAGTGCAATCACTGTATTAAGTCATCAATGTTATAAATACTTACATATCTTGGGAATTGCTTGAAGGAATGAAACATATAAAACCGATGGAAATAAATTATTCCGGTTGCTAGAGTATCATAATGTCTGTGGTGCAGAATAAGGACTTTCAAACAGGGAATAGAACAAATTTTAAACCAAATATCCACAAAGGAAAAGATACATTCTGCTGCATCAAATGCCTCAAATAATTGTCCGTTCAGTGACCAGCTAGAAAATACTGCAAGTAAAACAGAAGCTTTAGAAAAAAAAGAAAAAAAGCCACAAAACTCCTTAAGGCTGTGTAAGTACCAGGTATCAACTGCATCTGAATCATAAAGCATTTATTGGAAGCATGCAAAGCACCAATTACATTTATAGAAGGATCCACGTAAGGTCACCCTTGTGTTAAACCTGCTTCAGGGAAGGTCAAAACCAGCAGGAGGTACACGAAAGGACAGAACAATTCTCACATCACATTAAAGTGTCTGTGTAAGGTTACAAACTACTCATACCTATGAATGCAAATAAACATGCTTCCTACTCTTCTCCTTAAAGAGAAAAGTAAAATTTCATCCTTAGTAGGCTTTATTAAACAAAGAACTGAGGAGATTAAAAGAAGCATAAGAGTATAGGATGCAAAAAGTTTAAGCAGCAGTCCACGAGAGTGGGGCAGTGGGGAGACCTTACTAACACATACAAAGTTGTAAATCCCAGTTTAAACAAACAAAAAAACCTCCACTCCAAACTCTCAGGAGTGGGGAGGCAGAGATCAGAAGTCTCAGAGGAAGATATGCAGAAAAATGACTGCAAAATTCAGAATTTGAGAAGTTTGAAGATTCATGTAGTAAGAGACTGAGTTTCGAAAAGTCATCCTTAACTGGTAAGGCTGTGCCACCCTTACTTCTCTGTTACCAAAACAGTGCAGTTGAAATCTTGGTTCTCCAATGAATGCATAAAAATTGTGTAGGAACATATTGCATCAAAAGGCAAGTAAACTCAAAAAGATCTTGGCTTAAGAAACATTTGAACAGCAAACTAAGCACGTGACACTTCTTGTACATTTTATTCTAAAAAATCCCCATTCCTAAAGACACGCCACAGCAACACAACTTTAAAGGATACAGTCCTAAACGTGTTCCCACATCGAATATGAACCTGGCACCCTCCCTGCGGTATCGTGCCTCGGTAGCTGGATCGAGCCCTTCTAGCTGTGATGGGGTATGTGCCAAATCTTTCTTATCCCAGTACCAGCATGGCTTTGTATGGTCCAGGTTTGCCAAGTTTACAGAAGGGCTGGAATTTTCTTTATTCTCCTTCATTTATTAAAACAGAATTGTTCTTGCTTTTTAAGTTTTCAAAAAGGAAGTCGTCAGTCAGTCACTTCAGAACCTTCAAGAAAAGAAAAAAAAGGATTTCTTTAAAAATGGCAGGGGACTTCCCCCTGCCTCGCTCAAAGGTAAGTAAAGAGGAATAGTGCTTAACCTTGCCTATCGGAAGGGACTTCTTCTATGTTTAAAGACAAGTAACACTTAACCTTGCCCTTATCCTCCCCATATAGTGCAAATACGGTTTGAAGAAATAGACGTAGCTTATCTTTGCTATTACCTGCTTAATAAAGAAACTTCAAGATGCATTATCAGCAATATCTGCTATTTCTCAGTAGAATGACTTTCACCTACTTTATCCGCAAACCAAGGAAAAAACAATTCAGTGATGGTAGCAGCAAGATCTGACAAGTTAGAGGGGTGATCACTACTCCTAACTAGGACGCACGCTCATTAGGTCAGTCTGAATGGCAAAGAAGAAAAAAGGGTAACAAAAGCAGCGTGCTCTCAGACACACCAAGATCAAGATGACTGATGTGAGTCTGTAGGGTAAAGCAGCATCTAAAATCGACCCCAAAATAAGGTGATGATTATACTCAGCGTGCTACTTTCCTCTGCTTACCAGCGCTTCCCACATGTATATTTACACCACAAAGCTCTGCAGGCCACTCTCAGGTGTTTGAGTTATGACCGATATTCAGCTGTGCCTCACTTTAAAGATAGAATGAAGCCAGTCTCACATCCTTTATTTCCTCCAGGCACAAAACTACTCTTAGTGTACTTCAATAAACTACAGATACTATGCATAAATTACCGCAGTCACGGGCAAAGCTTTGCATAACAACTAGTGATTAACATATGATGCAATAATACTTGCTCTAGCAAAGCAGTCCCGAGGAAACCCCAAACTCAAAGCTCTTAAAATAAAGCTCTAATTTTCCACATGCTTCCCTTCTGAACATGGAAGAAAAATCATGCCAATTGCTAGAAAAACAGTTAGTATCTCACTCAACTTGAAAAAGTTTGTTAACCAGAATAAAGGAAACCGTCTTTGCTCCACGTTGGTTTTGGAAGAACTTTCACAACTAATGGAAGAAACTTCACAACTGTTACAAATAATTGAACGGTTCTTTCCAGAGCCAACAAAAGAGCGCCGCGCCACCACCATCATCACGCACTCCCATCCTACTTACCACGGAAGCTCCATTTTAAAAAAAAAAAACTGTTACAATTCCTCCTCCCGATCAGTTCTCTCGCTTCCTGACACCCTGAGCAGTTTGAAACCCAATTTACACCAAACCCTCCTGGTGAGGCGAACCCTGCTTGGGTGAGCGGCCAAACCATTTCCCCAAGAACAACAACCACAAAAATCAGCAGCAAAACCCATCGCCCCGAAACGTTCCCCAAGGGCCCATCTCAACCACAGCGAGCTCAGCCGCAAGGACCCAAAACAACCCCCAAAGATCCCCCCCCCCGCCGCCCGCCCTCCGCAGCAGCACCAGGAGCTCTGCCCCGGCGCTTCCAGGCCCCGGCTCAGCCAAACCAGCCGCCCGAGCGCCGGCCCCGGCCCCGCGGGGTGTGTGCGGGGGGCTCTGCTCAGCTCCGCCCAGCCTGGCCCGGCCGCGGCTGCGGTGCCCGGGGAGGCGCCCGGTGCTC
>WEIS01057889.1:0-11641 GCA_013389965.1 Todus mexicanus
TTTTGGGAAGGAGGGTGCTGTCAGGGAAATGATTTATGGCTTCCTGAGAAACCAGCTCTTGGAAGGGCCAGATACTGGCCCAAGGGCAGAGCCTTGGTATCTTCACAGTATTTAAACGTAAGCCTGGAGTAATACAAAACATAAGAAATTGAATAGATGAGAAATGTTGGCTGACTTCACAGTTGCAAGCAAAGGCCACTGAGGCATAGCAAACTAGTTTATGGGATTGATACTTCCATGTGTTACTGAGGTAAAATCCAAGCAGTTTGAAGATGACAGGTTACTAGTAGAAGTCAGTTACTGTTGTAAACCATCCTGGCTTGTTACGTAAAATACAGCCATGCAAACAGAAATTTGAAACTACCCAATTGGGAAGAAATAACCATAGTTCCTGCAATGTGTTTCCACAACTTCAATGCAAGTGAGTAAAAGCTGGGAAGATACATCTGTTACGGGCATGTACATGTCCAGCTATTATCTGTTGCTCAGCTAAAGGTTTTTTGATCAAAGATTGTCATGCAGTTAAGATACAGTATCTTGTCTGTGATTGCATTCGAGTAGCAGGTCCTGGAAAACTATCCCTTTCAGGTGAGACTGTAAAAAGCTGGAGAAGGCTCAAGGAAGAGCTATTGGAATGAGTTGAGGTACTGGAAAAATTACAAGGCAGGGTTTTGTAGCAGCACAGTGTGTTTGACTTTATAATTGAGGAGTGACTTCCATTAGTAAATACCTACACAGGAAATACTTAGTAATGATCTACTTAAATTGAGCAGACCAGACATGGAACACTAAACTCAAGCAGTAAGAAAATGAAGCTGGATGAATTCACAGTAGAGATACGGATTTGTTTAGCGCTAAGGAGAGTTAGGTGCTAGGCCAGCTTGCAAAAGTGGAGTTTTTTCAAGTACTGCTGTGTTTAGAATGAGATGATTTTACAAAGGATGTGCTCAAATATGGTGCTTTTATAAACCTAACTCATGATTATTTTTGGCTTTTTACATTTTGGTTGAATTTAAAGGAGTAGGTTTTTAAAACTACCTTTAGTATTCTTGCCTCACTAAAAAAGCAGCATGCTCCAATATTTTTAACTAGGAAATTAACACTTTTAAAAAGAAACTGTCTGGAATAGCTGTTTTAAGATAATTTCTGGCTTCTGAAAAATTTTAGTTTATGTCACACATGACTGAAGCCTCTTGTAAAGAAGTGGTTGAGTAGCTACACAGTTCTGATTTCTGTCACCTCCCCACTAGCACCGTAATTGTGGAGAGATNTTGTTTTTACTTTGATTTCTTAAAATAAGCTGAAAGTAAATAGCATTATGTAAATCCAGACTGCTTGGTACACCAGTCATGTTAACTAACTCTGGGTGTCTGAACTGCTTACTGCAAGAGGAGAGGAGATCTGAGAGCTCTTGAGATTTTTTTTGAAGGAGGTTCTTTCTTTAAGGAGGAGAATGCTAAAAGAAACAAGTCTCCCCGCCCAGGTGCCAAAAGGCTGGGTGATGCAATTACTCCTTTCTGATTTCTATTCAGGTAAGAATTTCTAGTGCTGCCCTATCTCTGTTATATAGAGGGTTCTCAGGGAGTAACAGCCTTGCTTTCCGTAAGATTGGTATCTTTGGGCTTGTTACATAGGGAAGGAAGAACTCATTCATGTGAAAAACTGAAAAAGGGTGTTGCCTTTGGAAACTAAATACTGTTTTTAGGAAATAAGAAAAAAAAATGCTTGGCTCTGCTCTTGTGATTCCTTTTGTTTCTAATTCATTGTACCTCCTGAGAATGTGTTTATATTCCTGAGAATGCTGAAAAACAATGCAGTTTGGTGGCTGAAAAAATCAGTTTAAGGTTTAGCCTTACATCTCTGTGACAGTAGAAAGATGGTACCATACTAGAGGCTCTCACTGCATAGTTGTGTTTTAGATGGGGCATGTGTGTGTATTTTAGGATTGCCACCTCAGTCGGGGGCTCTTTAGTACAATGGGGGCTTTGTTTTCTGTTCTGGTGAAGAATGCTAAGGAGACAGTTTAGACGCTTTCTGAATTCAGTGCTTAAGCAACCTGCTTCCCTCTAGGCAGGACCTTCTGTTTTGGCCCTCTTCTGGAGGGTAATTCTAGACCCTTGGGACAGGGGGCAATGAAGATGGTAGTAGTAGGTCTTTAACTTTCTAAGTAATGGGAAAGCAAAGGCAGCCTAGGCCCTACCTGTACTTGATTTGGAGGTCAGCCTTGTATGTCTTTATTTGTACAGGATGTTCTTTGGGTTAGGAAAACACTAGATGCCTTAATACTCCAGAGGAGCATTAGCCTGGGTAAGTGTCTTTCATCCTTCAAATCAGGCCATCTATAGATTGCAGTCTGGTGGCATCCTAACTGAAACGCTGTTGAATGCAGCACTGTGGCATGATTGGATTTTGTATGCAGTAGGTGAGAAAATGTACCTTCAAGACTGGACAACAAACCAGACACTCAGGAAAAAAAAAAACCCTTACTTGAAAATCCTCTGAGTGCTTCAGTGTGGGGTATCCTGGTGGTCTCAGGCCTTTGGTACTTGTGTAGCTGCTGTGTGGTACCCATGGAAATGCACTGACTAAATATCTAAAGGTTTATTTGCCTTTAGGGTTAGAGACTGTTGAATAGAGTTATAAGAATATCCTGGATGTGGAAAGTCAAATTTGTGGATTTTGATCAAAAATGTCATAAATGTCAGCTGGAACAGGTTGCTCAGGCAGTGTCCAGTTGGGTTTGGAGTATCTCTGGGGACAGAGATTCCCTGGGCAACCTGTTCCAGTGTTTGACCATGCTCACAGAAAAAAAAAAGTAATTTGGTATTGCTTAAATGGAATTTCCTGTGTTTTAGTTTGTGTCCATGGTTTCTGGGCACCACTGACTCCCATTTTTGACACCAGTCCCCCTCCTCCCATTTCAGATATTGATCCACATGGATAAGATAACCCCCTGAGCTTTCTACAGCACTGAGTGCAGAGGAAGGATTGTGCTTTTGGAGCAAGTGATCCTTGAAAATCAACCAGGTTTCCTGGGCTTCTTTCCATGGCTGTATCCCATCGGATTCCTCCAGGCAGGTCCCTGAAGGGGCCTAAATTCACTCTCCTGAAGTCAGCCATTGATACTGTTTTTTCTTTCCCCCCTTTCTCTCAGGATCCTGAACTTCACCAGCTTGTGGTAACTTGGGCTAAAGCTGCCCCCAAGCTTCATGTTCCGACTACGTGTTCTTTATTTGTAGGTATCAAGTCTAGCTGAGCATCTCCTCTCACTAGCTCCTTGACTGAATGACTCAGGAAGTTTCAGAGTACTACAGAAACCTCCTAGATTGCTTGTCTTCTGCTGTGTTGTCCCTCCAGCAGATCTTAGGGTGGTTCAAGGGCCCTAGGGAACAGGGTGTGTGAACATTAGGCTTCTTCCAGTTTTCTGAAGAAGGCCTCATCTCTCTTGTGAGCAGGTGGTCTCGTATCACTCACCACAATGTTGTCTGTGTTGGTCTGCCTTCTAATCCTGACTCATGAGCTCTTAGCTGGGTCACCTCTCATCCCAAGGCATCCATGCCATCCTGCCTAAAGGGCAACTTCCCCTCCTCACCTCCTGACTGATCCTGCCTGAAAGGCCCATATTGAGCTGTGGCAGTGCTCCAGTTGGGTGAGCTGTCCACCCCAGCTCAATTCTCAGTGAGCTGGTAGCCCTGCAACTGCATGTAGGCCTCTAATTCCTCCTGTTTGCTCCATAGGCTGTGTGCATTAGTGTACAGCCCTTTCACCCAGAAGCACTCGGAGACCTCCTCACAGTGCTGCTGTCTCATCACTTTGGGCTTACCTGGGGTGACCTCCTGTTTTGTCATCTCTCAGATCTATCTTGATCACATCACCCTGCACCCTTTGTCAAACCTGAGCCACCACTTTGTCACGTGACCAGAAGGGCCTCAGCAAAGTCTTCATAACAGCCCAGATCCAGGTCCCCAGCAAACTGCAAACCTCCCTAGATGACAGGTCAGGTTGACGGCCCACTGCTGTCAGTTGCTGCTGCCTATAGTCCTGCTGCATAGCGTGGGCTTGGCAGGTGCAGCAGCTTCATGGGACATAGCTTCCAGGGCACACTGGCCCTGTTCTGTAGATGCAGATCTTCAGGTGGAGCAGGAGCCATCCTGGTACCAGAAGGTCACCGTCTCAGCCTTCACCATTGTGGGAGTCTCTGTTTCCCAACCCAGTAAATATAGGCTCTGCCTACCCCTCCTGCATGGGAGTCTCCTTTCCACCATCTCTGATGACCAGGAGAGGTTTTCCTCCTCCTCACTGCAAACCAGGAGGATGTGACCTGGTCTTCTGCAGCCTTCAGGACTTCACAGTGGTGTTTCAAGCTCTGGGAATAAGCTGAGGAAAGGAACCATCATGAGCCCGTGAGCTACGGTAAGACTGGCCTCAAGCTATTCGATGCTGTTATGGGTCAGGTTGTTGGGTTTTTTCCCCCCTTCATATGCCCTGGTGCAGAAACTTAAGCACCTTGATGGAGATTCTGTTGATGCTGATGGTGTGTATATTGGATTAAGTCTTCCCTATAGAAAATCACTTGCTTCACTTTGGCAGCCTTCTCTGTGGAAAGGAACTTGTTTTGGCAATGCTACACAACAGGAAGACTTATGTGGGTGCTATAAAAGCATTATCCTGTATCTGAGAACACTTTCCATTTTTTCCATTTGCTAATGACCATTGAAGAAAATAACATCATGTACCTTAACCTCAATTAAGTCCTCCATTAGATACTTTATGTGTTTATGGGGAATGGAGAGGAACCTGAAGCACTTACAGGCAAGCTGTACTGTTCATTAAAAACCACCCCAGGACAGCCAGTTCAATCTGCTCCTGCAAATCTCAAGTAGGAAAATAACCCATTATGGATTTTTAGCATTTTTGGATTGCATTTAGTGTTTGCTAACAGGAAGGGTTGTTAAAATGGGTGGGAACAAGAGGGAAGGCCTTGAAGCAGTGTCAGTGTAGCCATTCTTCCTGAATGCCTCTGCTTTTTATGCTTGTTTCCCTTTATACTTTGCTTTAGCAGCATTCCCATGGCTTAAACTGCGAGCAGCAAGATGGACCTGTGCTCTCTGAGGTTTATCCAGCTTTGAAGCACAGCAATAATAACTAATGAACATGGCAGAGGTTGGTGAAACCAAGAGCTCTCCCACCTCCAAGGAGACCTGGATCACTTCCCTTAAAAATGAAAAGGAAAAGCTTCAAAGTGCTCAGTGTGGGAGGGGAAGAGAAAGTTAAAGATTGACAAAAGGAAGATTTTGTCAGTTAAGGCTTTTTGTAATTATTTCCCTATGTGAAAAGCAGTGATGGCTGTGTGTATCCTTGCAGGTAAGCTTGGCTGTGGTTTAGTTGTGATTTTGGTAGGCTTGTGTGACTGACCAGTATAGGCTGGCATTTTGGGGGAAAACCCTCAAATCCCTCCTGTGCTCCTGTGTAGCCCTGGCTGCTGTCACAAAATCCAGGGACAACCTTACAGAAAGGTCAGATCAGCCCAAGACCCATCTGAAGCATAGATCAAAAAAATCCCTCCAGGGCTTGTCTCATTCTTCACACTCTGTGTTGTTTTCTAAAAATCAAATCAAACTATTGCCCTGCCATGGCGAGAGTTGCTCTTTGTTGTCAGACTTTGGTGTCTCAGCTCTGGTACTCAATATCAAGGTCAAGATGATCATGGAAGACCACCCAGACTGCCTAAACAGTCCAGGAAAATATGCAACTCCAACAGCAACCAGTTAGTTCATTGGCAAGTCAAGGGTTTACTCTGAGGGTTGCACTTGGAATAATAGTATGAGTTCAGGTTTTTTCCTTGTTGGATCCTGCATTCAGCATTCTTGTTTCCTGCAGCCAGCTGTTATCCACCCACATAGCTGATGAGTAGGTGGATGATTTAATTGTGTAGCACTTTAAGCATTTCTTTTCCTCTCTCCAGCCTGTTGATGAAGCAAGCATATGGCTTCCAGCACCTGTCCCAGGGCCTTCCCTACTGCCATAATAGATGTGGAAGTCGAAAATAAAAGAAATGCCCTACAGAGTAGCTTTCTAGGCTTGATGAAAGACTGTTTTGGTTTTTTTTCTTTTTTTTAGGAGAAGACTGGCTGTAACGTCTTCAACAGCTTACGTAGGTCTGCAGTCACTTTTTGTCATGGTTTATCTTCTCTTTTTATTCCTTCTTTTTTCAGTATTCATTACTTCATAAAGATTCCAGCAGCAACCAGTGTAAATAGCTGGCAGGTAGAATGAGCCAAAACTCCACATCCAAGCTATAGCATGCCTCTCTTTTTAATTTAAATTTTGTAGTTTTTTGAAAGCAGCCAAAATTCATACCCTTCCACTATGGATTAGTTACAAGGTTGAGCACATCCAGCTTTTGTTATGGTAGAATAGAGTTAGAAGTTGATGCAGTTGGTGGGAGTCGTGCACTGCTGCCTGGCAAACTGCAGCCTTTTCATGTCATTATAGACTCAGAATGGTTTGAGTTGGAAGCGACCTTTGAAGTCTTCTAGTCCAACCCGCATGCCATGGACATATTTCACTGTACCAAGTTTTTCAAAGCCTCATCCAGCCTGACCTTGAACACTTCCAATGACAGGGCATCTGCAACTGCCCTGGGCAACCAGTTCCAGTGTCTCACCACCCTGATCATAAAATATTTCTTCCTTATATCCAATCTAAAGCCTATGGTCTTCCAGGGCAAAACTGTTGCCCCTTGTCCTCCAGCCCTGGTAAAAAGTGTCTCTCAGTCCTTATAAGCCCCCTTTACATATTGAACAGCCACAGTGAGATCTCCCTAGAGCCTTTTCTTCTCCAGGCTAAGCAACGCCAACTCCTTTCATACGAGAGGTGTTCCAGCCTTCTGACCGTTTTCATGGCCCTCCTCTGGCCCTGCTCCAGCAGGTCTAACATTGTGGGCTTCCGTACAGGTAAATACCTTGTGTTTCTTAAAAGGGAAGATTGTGCTGGTTTCTAGTCAATGAGGGGAAAAGTCAATTTTTATGCTCAGGAGCATACAGTTAATGAACACCTGGGTAATGCAAAGCCAGTCCGCCTTGGAGCTGGAGGTAGGATGGTTACCCAAGGCCAAACTTGTTGAACCTGCAGGGCCTGTTTGGCCACGTACCCTTGTTTACTGTCACAGGAGAGTCTCTATATGTGTGCACACTGGTGTTGGGCTCACACACTGCAGCATTGCAGCCGGGCTCTGTGTGCTAAACACATGCTGAGCGAGGCCAGCAGCCCCAACAGTGGGAAGCAGCTTGTTTGTACCCAGTTTGCCAACGTGGTGCTAGACCGTCTTAGCATTTCTGCTGTTCAGTTGAGGCAAACCCTGTGCTGCTCGGCTGTTGGCAAGCCTCCTTGTTGCTTGGCTTCCTGCCTTCCCATATGGTGGCTTGGTTAAAAATAAGACACTTACAAGGAGCAGAAACTATAAAAGACGACTAACCAGAGGGATTTGCAGTAAACGCTAGATGAAATAGTGTCTGCTTGGGTTGCAGTGAGAGCTCAACCTCAGGTGACTTCCACACCTGTAGCGTTAAAAAGCCCTAGAAATACTCTGTGTTCCTGGCTGGCCATGGCTTACTGTGGCACAAGTCCAATTCCTGCAACTAGTTCTCAGTGGTGAGGCAAGCAAGAGTGGCCACAGGCTGCCCTGCTGGCAGCATGACAGGCGCTCCTCCATATGCTGCTCAGCTCATCCTTGCTGGCCTGCCCCGGTGCCTCCCTCCTAGGTACGAGAAAGTAAATGGATTTGGGACCAAATGAGTTGAAGCAGTAACTGCATACTGGGCAAAAGAGAAAGGGAGCTTAAAAAGTGAGGAAGGACACAACACTGCCAGTGGGACCTTTACCATGTCAATGTCTTGCTGCTACTCTGAGTAATCGTCTTTGGGAACTGCACTGAGAGAAGATAGGACCTTCCAGCTGTTCTTTGTTTGTCCTGGAGCTATTTCACCCCATGCTCTCAGCATGAAGCATGGACAGTACAATCGCCACACATTCCTCAGTGGTGCTCATCCACTAGTCCTTGGCACCTGCAGTGGGATGTGATGGCAAGTGGCAGTGACAGAGGCCCCAGGTAAATGCAGAAGGATCCACAGCATCTGGGTGCCGTGTCCTCATGTCAACCTCCTGCTCTGCTGAGCCTTCCCAGGCTCAGATCCTGGAGCTGTCTGGGCTTGTAGGCCTATTACTATTCCCACCCAGAGCAGAGCTGCTGCTTCTCCAGTCAGTCACCTTGTTGCTTAGATGGTCGCATGTTTTTTTCTAGTGTGCACAGCCCCTGATGCTTGAAGGGCACCCATTTAAAAAAGGGTATTGGGGGAAGGTGGCTGCCTGTGCCCAAATTTTCCAACTTTGAAGAAAATCAGTGTCATGCCCATGCAGTGCTGGATATGGAAACAGCAGAAGGGAGCAAGGTAAGTCATATTCTATGTTGGAAGAAAAGTCTCATCACTTAGGAAGGCTGGAAAAGTTATTTGAGAAACTTACTTGTTAGTTTTCTCCACGAGCTGTTCAATTACCAAGGCACATACTCCAATTCCCCTGAAGCAGCTGTTCTTCGATATGTAGAAGCCTCAACTCACCCAAGTCATTTACATCAACTTTAATAAACTTCCTGATAAAGACAGTTCATCAATTACCACTGTCTTCATCTGCCATAGTGGTTCTGCAGCTGTTTTTATTTTAAAACAATCCACTACTAAACCAGAATACGCAACTAGAAAGAAGCGTATTACACTAAGATGAACGTTATGTGCGTAGAACAATCAAGCTTTGATTTTACCAGAGTGATGAACTGCCCTGTTGTCCCAGCTACTGCTGAGTCTGCACACGCATCACAGAAAAACCTCTCCCAATGGCACTGGGGCTTGGAGTTACTCTGCAGCCCAGGCTGCCAAGAAGGACAAGCCATACGCTTCATTAGTAGTAGGGAAGTATTGTTTATATCTCTGTAATTAAGATTTTTGCCTGAAAAAAAAAGCCTATTTACAGGCTGTTAGCTTTCTTGCTTTAGTTTTCAACTTTAATAGATGTTTATGATAATAATGCCTTGTGCATAGAGCTTTAAATGCTTTTCTTTAAACAAAAGTAATTATATTTTATATTTTTGTTTGTTCGAAAGTGTGAAAAAATTGCAAAGTCTAAAGGCTAAGAGCACAAAGCTAACATTAATTTCAAAAATTACATATTACAAGATATCAATGCTTAATAGGAACTAATCAGTAGTGTGGTATGGCGGGAGAAGGTCGAAGAATAAAACTCTGCAGCTGTGGCTTGTCTTGTCTAAAAAGGATGATCATTCAGATAGTTTTCTACCTAAAAACATGTTGAGCATTCAGAACATCTTTAGCTGAACTTGTTCAATGCCCTTAACTGTTGCATCAAGATAGGAACTTTTTTTTTTTTTAACCCTAGAAGTCTAGAATCTGTGACCTGAAAAACAAATGTAAACATTTTTCTGAATCTTAAAGAACAGTTAATTAGCTGGTTTGAAGTCAATACAGCCTCATCTTTGCTTTTACCCTGATGGTTTCAGCTACTAACAAATGCTAGAGTGGATTGTCCACAAGTGTGTTAGCAACTATGAAGACAAACGTAATCCAGAGCAAGTTTAGCAACCACAGACTTGCTTAAAGTTGCAAGAATCTGTTTAATAATTTCAGAGGTAACCAAGCTGGGCTGAAAAGCTGCCTGTCTATCCCTTGAGCTACTAACATTTTTGGCATTGCAGTTAATTACAGTTTGAGATGAAGAGGATTTGGGGCAAACATCCCATGTTATGAGTGCAAATTAGCACTCATAATTTTAAGTAAGTGCACTCCGGTGTAAACCTTAGGTATTTCCCAGTTAATCCACTTAGTAGAGGTCCTATTTACCACTGAGGCTGCAGTCCGAAGTCAGGAGTTCAGGCTCCCCCCAGTGCTCAAGAAAGTTACACATCTCAGAAAAGATGGCTTATTGAGCAAGGAGCTGCCAGGAATAAACAGGAGGAAATACTGTGGAAGGAATCAAGTTTTACCCTTAGAAACAACAAGCATCTATATTATCTTTCATGTACCAGCCTCAGTGCTGAGGACCTGGGTGGGCTGGGTATTGCGCAGAGAGGATCGGACTATTTGCCATTATATGTGAAAATATACCACTGAAAACCTTCTCTGGCAAACAGTGAAGTATCTTGAGAGTTCCAGATTATGGGGTGGGACTTTGAACATTACTGTTTTGGACAAAGGTATTTAAAACTTGGTGAGGATTCAGTCAGATAAACTCCAGTCAGTCCAACCCCACAGGAGGTACCAAAGGCACATCAATGCTTCTCAGTGTGGCTATCAAATGATGTTCTGCTGCATTCAAGAAGCAGGAGGTCAGCTTGGTTAACTAACTTCTGTATTTATATAGTTATTTTAATGTTTCCAATGCAAGATACTTTGTCATCTGATAGTTCGTGAGGCAAGGATTAACTGAATGTACAGTTAACTAATAGTGAAAAACTTCACCAGTGTAAAAGGAAAATTAACAGAATTTAAAAAGGCCAAATACAATAAATTGTAATGCTACTCTCATATAGCACATAGAGCAAATATGCACAGCTTGTGATCTTCAGTGGCTGCTGACATCCATTTTACCTTCTTTTGCATAAAGGGAGAGTGAGGAGGCAAAGCGACACGGAGTGAGTTCGAATTTTTCTTACTGTCCTACTGTATTACTGTTCAGAAACAGTGTGAGGTAACAATATGAATTATTACGTAGTCTAAAAACTGGTCATACGTTTATCTTCAGATGCTTGTTACACACCAATTCAACAGCACACCAGAATTCCAGTGGGAATAAAAGGTCTTTTTTGTCAAAATCATTTTATTAAAGAGTTAATGTCACAACAAGCTCAAAATAACACATGCTTCAGAAATGAGCTGGATGAAAAATGCTCCAAACAGAAATACCAGTGCATTGAAGGCATGGTAAAGCATCGGTTGCAAGAAACTTCTCCAAACAGGTGCAAATTCTATTGGTGCAATTGAGAAAAACCTCAGGGAAGAAGCCTGCTGCGCATGACTTCTGTTTATGTAGTGCAGTTTGTCTAATAAGTAAGTTAAATCAGAAAGGGCTCAACTTCCATGGCTGCACAGACCCAAATGTATTTCTTCAATAATTACCCCAGCACAGATTTTTCACTGTGAATACTAATAAAACAATTTTAGTTGACATCTTAACATAGCAGTAATATATTTTATATACATGATAGATATTTGACTCATGCAGCCTCCTCAGTTACATTTTTTTTTTTATTTACTCAAGAAACATTATAAAAAAATAAGTTTGCAATTTGTATTTCACTCCAGTGTTAGCTCCGCATCACAGGCAAAGACAGTGTTTCAGCAGATAATCTAATTTGGCAAGAAACCTCCCCTAATTCTTAACCTCATTTTTGTAAATCCACGTAGAAAATAAATGCAAATTCTTTATACAAAACAAGAGCAAATAACTGTACCTATATAAAAAGGGACTCATTCCCTTTAGTTTTATTATCATGGCACATACTTTGTAGTTTCACAACAGCATACTAATTTTCATTTATTTTTTTTTAAACCCCAAAATAGTGTTGATGAAT
>WEIS01057900.1:0-11313 GCA_013389965.1 Todus mexicanus
TAAAGGTTCTAGCAGCTACTAAGCCCCCTGGGCTCTCAGAAGAAGGAATGGGAGAGAATTTCTAATTCTCTGGAAGTAGTGAGGGGTAGATATTGGCCCAGACATAGCCTCCACAAGACACTCAATCTTTCAAGCATGTTCCTCCCATAAGCTTCCCTTCTGTCCCTAGGCTCAGCACCCACCAATTCTAAGCACAGGAGTAGCCAGATCACATCCACTTACATTGCTCTATTGGATGCCTGGGGAAGAAATCAGACTAAAAAGTCTGTAACAGGTAAGAAGACACCCAAATTCAAGCACCAGTAACACCAAGAAGTACAACAGGATGCCTGCAGTAATGTCTCCTGTTCAACACTCACAGGAAAATTTTCGAAGTAGAAGAGACAGTATCAAAAGTCTTACTCTTAAAAACTTTTAGAGAGCAATTAACCAAGATTATTTTCTAGGTCTTCTACAAAAGTCAGGGGAATTATTCACACATTTATAGCTAGTCACAGTTAGCACCTTGATGAATAATCGCCTGA
The DNA here is from genome assembly GCA_013389965.1 of Todus mexicanus. Lineage (NCBI taxonomy): Eukaryota > Metazoa > Chordata > Aves > Coraciiformes > Todidae > Todus > Todus mexicanus. Next base: position 525 of record WEIS01057900.1, read on the forward strand.
GAGGACAATTCTCTGCCAGGAGCAGAGAAAAACCACCACATTTCAAAAATACTACAGAGGATAGCCTGAATACTCACTCAGGGCAATGCACCCGCTTTTACCATCTTACTTTCTATTACAGGATTATTAAGAGATGTCTCCCTTTTAAAATAAAAATGATCCACCTTTTATCTTAACATAAGTTAGAACATTCTGGCATTTTTCTATCTAAAGGAGAGAGGTGGCTATCACCACACAGTATGGTGAGTCTGCGCTTGATTAATACAGCATTTCACAGAGTCTGGGTATAGGAAAAAAGAGATGAAGCAAAAAACCCAGCTAACATTAAACAACAGTGGTTTAGGCTGTGCGAATGTATTATTTATCTCTGAAGAAATCTTGTAAGGAGATATCTGTAGAAAACATGAGCAACCTATAGATAGCTGTGAGCAGACTGGAGCTATATGTGAGCACGATGCGCTCTGTCACATTGTGCAGCTGGGGAAACTCGGGGGAAGGCGTGGGCTGATTAATCCATAGCCTCAATGATCCACTCAGACAATTGAGTTGTCTGTGAATCTTCTTATGCGTTACAGCAAGGTTTTAAGCGTTGTTCAAGTACTATCAGTTCTGTGCTTGTGCAGTAGTAAGTTCAGTATTTAGGAAATAAATCTGAACTGAATTAATACAAAAGAAAGTTAGCACTTTGGGCTTTCATTTGCACAATGAACTGTATTCTTTCCTGAAATTACTTTCTAGCCTAGAAACTTTTGATGACATTACTTTAACAATTTTAAGGTGAAAGAACTGCTACATTCACAAATTCAAATGAGGAAAAATTCACTCTGCATCATGAACAATATCCTGATTTTCTTATAAAGTAGGGTTGTAGTGGGTTTTTTTGCCAATATGCTGTTTGTCACACCTACAGTACTAACACTTGCACTTGTCAGAGCCAAAATTAGAGAATCATACAATTGTTTAGGTTGGAAAAGACCTTTAAGATCATGAAGTCCAAGCGTTATAGGTAGCAGTATTCCATTTTTTGCTGATAAAATAATTTTACATAGTAAATACAGAAAATAAAATAACAATATTTTTTGACAATACTTCCTTTTACCTTCGGAGCTGTAACTTTTAGCTAGCAATTCACTCTGTGCACAAAAAAAAAAATATTCTTTACTTGGCTGCAACTTTTGTGTAAGTGCAAGCAACAACTGCAGTATTTTTTTAGATGAGCCACACTGATAGCTTTGCACTTCCTTGAGGCCTCTCCTCTTCTCACTGAATGAACTCCAGGGAATGGCATCATGTCGGGCTTTCCAGATGGATTATGTGAAGCCATAGCTCAATGTCATTTTCAATAGCAAGGCTCATAATTAAAGGTCAAATAGTCACTTCATCTGCAATCAATCAATAGAAGAAGTACTAATACTAAGTACTAATCAATCAATGGCAAATGCACTAATAAAAGCCATGCATCAAATGTCCGCATATGTGTGTGCTCACATGTACTCTGCATATATGTGAGGAGGGAGAAGGAGAGAAAGAGAACAAAGTGTGGGTGAATATGCCAGAGGGCATTGTGAATGCTAGATTTATCTTAGCTCCTTATAAGTTTATATCTCATTTCACTCATTAAGTGAAATACAAATAAACGTTAGGTTTTCTGCATGTGTTGCCCTGTATTCAAAAAACCTGCCAAAGCACCCACCTCTGTGTAGCAATATCAGCTTGCGTTCCTAAGAAACACAAAGGCACCTACCCTGTGTAATTTGTCCTTACACAAACATGCCCTGCACTCTGATCTTCAAGACAAAAAGTGTGTCAACTGTTCTGTCTACAAAATAAAACCCAGCATATGGGAACAGCACTCATCTCTGTGCAGAGCAAGCACTTATTCATGGATTCAACAGTAGAAGTGGCAGTTGGCCTCATGAGCATGCACTGCATGGGAATTAGTTGGTTTCATAATATGGTGTGGGAGAAAGTGACTTATAAAAGTCTTCTCATGCCTCTCCTATTACCACTTCTAAAGCTTTAAAGCTGTCAGCTCTTCTCCCACTTTAGTCGGTGCCATTCTAAGCTCCCCAGGGAATGGGTCAGGCACACCTATTTGGAGTTTCACCTGCCAAGCTGAGAGAAATCAGTTTCAAAACGAAAGAACAAGTGTTGGGAGGTCATTTATACACTACCACTGGCATCCTGAAGACAAACAAAGCAGAGCTCCACAACGGATATGAAACCAGACCCTGACCTCTGTTCTTACTTTCAGCCATTGCAATGACAGAGGGAGAGGGAAAAACTCTCTTCACTACAAGAGAACAGAAGGTTTCTTATTGCATGGTTTATAGTAAACACCTCTGAACAAGTAGAAATGTGACAGAACAACAAAGGAGTAAAGCATCAGACTGCCTAGGTCTGCTCTTGTTCCTGCTATGATCAGGGTGGACAACACAATGCCGTGGATAGATTTAACTCAGTCAGAAATGGCTGATCCTTAAAAATGAATTTGATCCATTCTGCTTCTACCTTCAGTGAAGGAATAAATGCTGACTGCTCTGCTTAACATTCCTGTTTACATTATCAGCTCAGGGGTATGCTTCATCGTGCTACTCCTTTATAATACTCCATTCTCCTTATTAACGTAGAAATGCGTGTTTATGCAACCCTATCTTACCTGGAACTAGTCCTAATACCAAACAAGAGTTAAAAAAGCAGTGGTCTCAAAAGGAGCTAGATTAACTAGCTGGCACACCTACGTAGTGCACCCACTGTACAGGGGTGCACAGAAGAGCATCTGGGCCCTCAGGCTTACCGAAGATTGGCCCCCAGGGACTGTCAAAAAGAGCATTTCCCCATCAGAGGGGGTGCTTAAGTCAGGACACGCTGCTGCTGGCCCCACACAAGACAAGCCTGGTAGCCTCAAAGAAACCTTGCCAAAGCTGAGCCTCTGAGAAGGAATACAGCAAAAGAAGCACAGGTCCCAAGCAGCCAGTGATCTCAACCCAGGCCCTGAGCAGTAAGGAAAGGTAGTGCAAAAGTACAAAGCCCAAGAACTAATTACATCTAGTGACTAGCTTTCCAGGAGGCAAACTTGCTTTCCATGAGACACCAGCTCTTCAAGGATGAAAGTAAAGCAGTCTGTCCTGAAGCTGACAAACAGAACAGAAGACAAGCCACAAGTTGTCTCATAATACTGTGCTCTACCATCCACCTGTTTCATTTCAACTTGCGCACTTATCCATGAGGTATCTGTGTTGCAGGGTAAAAGTACATATGGCTGGGGAGAAGCTGTAGGAATCCTTGAAGGCAAGTACTTCTGTTGGGCAAAGCAAGCTGCAAAACACAAAGCCCGACTCATTGGGCTCTGCTAATAAAAACAGTAACTTAGAATTGGGAAAATATGAGCCAAAAAGTTAAGCAAGCTAGGAACCTCAAAAGCTCCTCCCTTACTTCTTGTAAAGGAGAAAATAAAATATAAGAAGTAGAGGGGACTGGCAGAAGAAAAGTGAACCGACTCAGCTCTCTGAATAGGGTACAGGTCAAGACAGGCTGCATGAGGATGCTCAAAATGAAGAGTCCTCTTTTTTCTTCTGGGTGCTGGTAAACCCCTCTGGGACATAAATATTTTAAAAAGGCTTTGTGCTTATTTTCTTCGTGTTATGGCAAGTTGCAGAAGTATTCAGCAGAGTATGTAAAACTATTTTCACCAGGGAGCAAAGGGGAGACTTACACATTTGTGTTGTTAAATACAACCAGCTTCTCTTCTGTAGCATCACAGTTGTCCCCCAAGCTTATGTGCATCTCCAAATAGCAAGTACAGTAATATGTTGAGGCTTACACGTGGAGTTGCTCTCTATACATACAAGTGTGACTGTCCTGAACACAAGCTCATTTATTAGGTGAAGCATCAGTTTCATAGAGTATTTGGCTGAAAGAGACTTAATGTCATTTAATCTATGTTTTGCACCAAGGCAGGATCAACTCTAGCTATCTAATTCCTGTCTGAGGCTTGTCTACAATGAGAGGAGATTTAAGACATAATAGCCAATGCATTCTAAAGCTAAACTGTTTACATTAGACAGATTTCCCTGATTGTTAGCTTAAACCATCATCACTGTAACAAAGGCTTTCCCTTTTCAAAGTCCATTGTGAAAGAGTTACTTTTTCCCTTCTTTGCATCAACCTTTTATGTGTTTGAAGATCATTACTGTATTTCAGCTGTCTTCTCAACAATCCCAACTGTTTCATCCTTCCTCTGGGGTCACGTTTTTGAGATTTATGATCATTCATGGCACTCTCCTCTGATCTCTTTCCTGTTGGTCCACATAATTTTTTAATTGTGGAGTCCAAAACACCATGCAAATGTCAAAAGTCGTAATGCTCTCAAGCCATACAGCTTTAGCTACTTCTCTGTAACCCACAGGACCTTGTGTGAAAGGAAATTAGGTTCGTTTGCTATGATATGCATTTGACAACTCCATGGAGCCATTTCATTTCCTTGTTTCTTTCTACACTGTTAAAATACTTTATTTCATTATTTGTTTCAGTAGCTTTCTACAAAATTAAGTTAAACTCACTGATCTATAATTCCTCGTCTCCTCCTTGTTTCCATTGTGAAAAAGATTGCCTTTTTCTTGTCTTTCAGGAACTCCTTCACTCCCCCCAGACTTTCAAGGGCGCTTGCTAACAGTTCTGCAGCATAGGCCTGGCTGGAGCAAAGAACCCTGAGATGAGTTCTGCTGTACCAAACTGACTCGGCAAACATCTCCCCTAAGTCCCGACTTGTTCTTCCCCTGTTTAAGGCTAAGTTCTTCACTTTGACATTGATGCTAGCTGCCTTTGTCTTTGACAGATACAGTATTGAAAAGGCACATAATTCAGTCACATATGCTTTATCAGGCACATTTTCATATTTTGAAAAATAGCAAGAAAATATTCAAATGCAAGTCATTTAACTCGACTGCACGCAATGGATGAAGCAGCAGCAAGTGGCTGCAAGCATAAATGATTTTTGTGAATTTCCATCAGAGTATCTTATCACTACGGGGTCATAAATGACAAATATCTCAATGATGTTTTGATAAATTAATTCAAATAAATAAAACTATCCCAAATATCTGCAGACATAAAATAAACACATACATTTTGCTTATGTTAAGCAAAAGACAATATTGTCTACTTGTAATTTCTGAATACACATGCTTTGATTTTTGCTTGTGCATCCCAGCTTTTAGGTGTAAGTTTCTACTGTGAGACTGGGCAATATTACAACCTGTTTAGTAACAAACCTGAAAATTTATTAATGTTGGATTAGGAAACAGAACAGAATAAGAACAGAAAGAAAAACTCCGCTTTCCATAAATAAGGTGGCCTTACTGTATGACCACCACAATCTCAGCTGAGAAGACTACGATGTCTGCTCTGTAATAAGCATTGACTTAATCTGTGGAAGAATTTTATCCTACTATTAGTATCATACTGGTAGCATTACTTGTCACAGTAAAACTAAAATAATTTAAGGAGAAAAGCCAGCAACCAACAGTTTTTTTCAACATAGCAAGGTATGAATGTTGTTTCACTCAAAAGCTTATCTCCCGACTTACCCAGGGTGAGGGATTTGTGTGTGGAACAGAAAATGATAGCCACTGTGTCTGCTGGTGTGAAAGTAGAGTTATTCCTAGAAAAGAAAGAGTTTTAATACTCTCTGATAGTAAAAACCTTCTTAAAACATCATCAATCAAATATATTACTTTGAGGATCCATATGCACGTTCACATCACTTTGATCAGGTCTAGTGACAGAAATAATTCTACCCACAAATGAACAGTAGTGTTTGATTTTTTTTTAAAGCAGAATTGTTTCTCAGTTGTGGCAAACTCTCTAATGAATATGCTCCCATGTGAAGGAGAGGAATTCTGAACACATGCTATGTAGGACACAACTTTATTCCAGCCAAGGTTATTTTTGCAAACATGCATATATGCTTGCCTCAAAAACAATAATAAACAGAATGACCTATGATTTCTTTTCCTAGCTATGTAATGTTAACAAAATGCTCAATTTGGATAGTATATTGAGTCTATACTATGCTTAGAATATGTAGTTGTCTTCTACTTCAGAGAAAAACTGCATCTAAGACTTTAAACACTCAGAGTAGGGCCAAGAACGGTGGAAAAATGACATGCAGAGAGTGGTATATGGCTGGGCAATGGATCACCCTTTGGTCCAAATGAGGAATCATTTTATAAAATTATAAATATTTATCATACTGTCTGATTTGGTTACTACTTACGGTGGTTTAGATTTTGCAGTTGGGACGTATCGTCCCCCCAGGTCTAGCAGTTCAAAAGTTATCTAAAAATCACTTCTAAGGTCAGGGTATGATGTTGTCACAGAGTAATTCTTTTGTGGCACTACAAAACCATAAGTAGCTCTAAGACACTGCACCCTTCTTTGTGATTCTCCCTTACAGATATTGTATAATTAATATAAAGCATATGTCCAGAGTCTGCTGTACTGTGGTATTTCCCATTCAGCAGAGTGCTGCTAAGACTCCAGTAGAGCCTAAGTGAGAGGCCAATGGTGGGTACTCTGATGTGCACTCAAGTGATGCACTAGTCACTGGCTAACATCATTCTCATGGCGGTGTTTCTTGAGAAGCAAATGTACAACTGTTCTTCCTGGTTGATATTTTAAAAGAAAAAAAAAAAAAAAAGCTCTACCAAACATTAGTTCAGGGCAACTGTCTTTTTAAGAGTCACCACATAAACCTAACGAATTTGACATATACAGAGAAGAGTGAATTGCCAGCCCAGCAAATGTATCTTGAGATGTAAAAAGTCAAACTGAGTTCTCTCTCTCATATGTCATCAGCATATCTGCAGGGCAAATTATACCTTCAGTGACATCTGTGCAAATCCATTTTTGTCAGTGGATGAGGTATAGCAGTGATTGATTGAGATTTAACAACTCTGTAATTAACACACAAGAAAGGACAGAATTCAGGTCCTGCTCTCTTAGCCTATGAAACTCTAACAGAGAAAATGCAGTAAGGACAGCATGAAACACCAAAATGAGGTCACTCCTACTCAGAAACCTGCCCTTACATGTTTGCATAAACGGTATCACCCGAACCAAAGGTATCACACAAACCAAATATTCACCACATACCTTGTAGAGAAGAGGAAAGTCAAAAACATGAAGCTCATCTGTATAGAAAATACTGAAAAAGAAACAAAATGAGACTTCAATCACAGAAGTAAGGATCACCTAAATCTCTGCAACTGCTGTGCACATGCCTTTTGCCCCATCCAATAAGTCAGAAGCTAGGCTGCTCTAAGTCTACCCAGAGAAATCCAATGACAGATGACTTTTAAAGACTGTCTGGAAGAACAATATTCATCATTATATCCAAGAAAGAAAGAGCTAATAACAGAGCTACAAAAAAGTTCTTCATGTGGTAACTCTTCTAAAAAACAACTATCTCTTCACATGATGAATGGCAGGAAAGTTCACTACTAGGTGCTGCACATCTGTTTGCATTAGCTTTGTTTAGTGGGTTGACAACATAAAATCTCTCAGATGTGCTCTGGTTGCCACGTATTTAAATTTCACCCCTTTTTATTTAACAGGAGAAAGTACGATGTGTAAGCATGGTCACAACAAACATTCTCACACACTGGGTATATTACTCTCCTGATGAATGATCACTATTAGGAGAAGATCATCGTAGACATTCTAATTCCCTCTGAGACAAAGGCTAGTTTCTGAACCGGGCAGCGTACATTAGACAAAGCAGCTTTTGTTCATGCTCAGTCAGCTTTATAAGTGTGGACGGATTTCAAGCACCCTGAGGGTGCTCTCCTGACACTCGCAGAGGTTGCGGGATGCACAATCCACCCTTGGTCTGTGGAGATGTGAGGAGAAGCAGGTGGCTTCCTCACTGTGTTGTGAGTAGCTGCTGAGACTGCAGAGACCGAGCACTCTGTTGGAGCCAAGGAACTCCCCACAGAGCTGGAGGAGAAACCCTGTGACCTGCACAGACCTTTTCTGGGTGTTGTGTGTGTTATGGGGGAAGGACTTTTACTTGCAGCAGAATCTGAGGTGAGTCCTCTCCCTTCTTCCTGCAAAGCTTGTGAATGCAATAAGGCTAATGTGTCCCATAGGATACTGCCAGCCAAGACAATACATTTGATTCTGACCCCAGTTTACAACTGGGAAACATGGCAGCGTATTAGCTATTACTAGTGACATTTTCCGTTCTCTCACATACATTTCCTAGGATGTATAAATGTCACCTCAGCATGCACTTAATCCTTCTTTCATGAACTAAAGAAGCAATCCATTGTCCCAAATTACAATTTTTCCGCAACTAAGTACATTAATTTAATACACATAGAAATAAACAATCCCTTAGTACGTATAACTCCGTAAAGCAATAAACATGTGTTGCTACTAATTATCCCTTGTGCATATTTTTCCGCAGTTAGCATATTAACATAAAAATTACATAAAACCATTAATCAGCAGAATAATAAATGCAGCTTCATCTCAAACTACTTGTGCTAATTTCACATCCTGGTGTAACACAATACATGCATCCAGCCAACACATCTATCGGCTGTACAGAAACTTTTTCTAGAATACCATGTACATATCAATCCCCACAACTTCCTTGGGGTTTTGTTTTATTATATATATAAATATTTTAGAAAAAACCAAATGTCTAATATGTTCCAAGTAGTCTCAGTGTTTATGTTAATATTCTTACTAAGAAAGAGTTTGCACACTAGCAATGAAAATGTATATATACTGATTCTCTGCATATTGTGCTGCAAGGGGTATCTATAATTACACAAGGCACAAATGCTGAGTGGTCTTGCAGAGAAACAAAAGAAAGGACAAGAAAGGCAATGGAATCTACCACTCAATACCAACTGTTCAAGAAGAAGAACATGCCTTTTTAACTAAAACAGAACTCTTTTTTTTTTTTTAAGTAAGGTCAACACAGTAACATTACTTCATTCTGAGTTTCTCTGCATGTTAAGTAAGAGTTGAAAATTTCCATCTCTCTCTTTTTTTGCTGGCAACTCTGTGCTGATTTAAGTGCATCTGGGATGTGGCCCTTCCCAGGTGCCTGTGCAAACTGCTTCATCTGTTTTGAAAAAAGCTCCTTAGCATGGCCTCCTCCTTCTTTGCTTTCAGAATAAAGTATTTTTACAGTACCATTTAGTACCATTTACCACGTAGTATTTTACACACGTACAGTGTTTCATAATTCAAAAAGCTTAGGATAGATTAAGAACTGACCCACAAAGGCCAGGGGTCAATTTCCTACTGACTTTAGTGAAGGTTGGATTTATAGAAGATATATTATTTTTATTAGACAAAAACACGTGCACATGCACACACTTCAAGGTAGGAGATGCATTGATTTCTTGAAATCTAAGAGTTTCAGAGTGTATGAGATGTGATTTATACTGTAGTATACTGTAGTTACTTCTCCCTCAAGGAAATTGAAACTCCTGTCTCTGGACAGTCTGAAGCCAGATGGGAATTCCCTACTGGGAGAGGAGAGACGAGACAGTGCCCATGTACCACTGCCAACCCATGGGAGGTGGTGATCTGCAAATGTATTTTTAACTGATGACAAGGATATCAGCAGTCTGTTCTCAAACTCTGCAAGAAATGTGTTCATCCACAGAAATATATCAACACATTCAAACTCTCAGCTGGTTTCTAGGTTTATAATATGGTCAGGAAGAATTATTTAAAAGTTAGAATGGTGCTTTTGAGTAACAGCTCAAACCCAAACCTTTCCTTTCTGTTTGCAACATCTGTACCTTTACAGTTGTTTAATAACAAAGAAGCCAAACCAGAATGGCCACAAACACTCGGAAAGTAATACTGTGCCCCTTTAGAAAGAGAGGACCACTGAGCAATCTCACACACACCTAAATAGCAGGGTTCATCTCTCTCTGAATGCTTGTTCAACCTCCTAAAAGCATTCAGACCCTAAGAGGTCCGGCAATCTGGTTTACTAGATGCTTTAAAAGCACAAGCTCCAGCCCCATGCCAGTATCCCCGCAGCCCCAGCCTTTCCAGTACAAGCAGCTCATTACACACCTGGAACACAGATAAAAGAGCTTTAAGGCTGAACTTACTTATGAACACGATGATAATCAAGCTAAATTTATCAAGGTCGATGTTTGGATTGGCGAAAGTATCGCAGAATACTGTGTAGATGATCATCAGGAGCACACAGCTGCTGATAGCGCCAAATGGAGGCTTCTTCCTTTCAAGCCAGTCCTTGATGTATCTTCGGACAATCTGAAACACAGAAACCAACAGGTTGCCTCTTTTCAAAGATGCAGGGAGCCAAGTTGGGCATCACAAAGTGAATCTGACAGCGGAAAGACACAAAGAGAAGAGAGTAATTTGGATGACGGCCACAGTGGATTTCAAAGCTTCCCTGCCACACAAGTCTTCTTCTGGGGAATTTAACATTTGTAGTGCAACTTCCACTGGGCGTCCATAATGAGAGTATATTTTCAAGTACATTCAAATCCATCCTTAATCATGCCAAATGTTCTTTGCTAGCTGTCACTGAGACATGCCCATTAAGCCTCCCCAAAGTTTATCTCCTCTGCTGATACTAATGGATGTATGTAATTATCACAGTCCCCTTTGCATCAACAGACAATTCCAAGTGCAACTTTGGGAATCTTAAAAATCTGACATCTTCAGGAATTTCATGACGGTAGATAATCGAAAGTGATCCATGGAACATTTTAATATTTAAAAA
>WEIS01057915.1:0-10167 GCA_013389965.1 Todus mexicanus
GGTCTTTGAGGCGGGACGGGCCGATCCCCCCTTGCTCCTGCGCGGGTCCTTGAGGGGAGAGGGAGCGACACCCCCCACCCCCCCCGAGTGTGTGAGGGCAGCGGGCCCGATCCTGCTCCGCAAGGACAGAGGGAGCGGCCCCGCTGCCCCCCGGGACCGGGGCAGGACCGAGGCACCGACTGCCCCTTTCCTCCTCCCCTGCTCCGTGAGGGAGAAGGGGCCGACGCCGCCTTCCCCCCTCCCCGGGTCTGTGAGGGGACGGAGGCCGAACCCCCCACACCGGGTTGCTGTGAGGGGACGGACTGGCCTTTCCTGGGGTGCTGTGAGAGCAGAGACCCTGACCCGCCTCTGGGGAGCTGGGGCAGGACTGGCCCCTCAGTGCTCTGCCTGCAGATCTTCCCTCTGCCCCCTGTTTTTATGAGTGGGATCATGACCCTGTTCCCTCAAACTGGGTGTTGTGATCCTTGTCCTGACGAGAAGGCGTTTGCCAGGTGGAGACTCTCACCCTCTCTCCGAGTGCGCTGGAGGAGGAGGCTGAGACCTCCCTGCACCGTGTTCTTCTTCTGACCTTGCCGTGTGTGTTCTCCCTTCACTGCACTTCCTCATCCTTCACAGCTCTAGTGTGGAAGGTGCTCAGATGCCTTTCTTCACTTCCCAGGCTACTGGTAGCGGGAGTATGCTCAGTGTCTGTGAGTGCCTGGAGGTGCTGGCTTGCTTCTTTCCAGTTCCCGTGCTGTAAAAGAAGCACTGACACTCCTGATCCTTCTGGGCCTTCTTGACCTGCAGGCCTGAGTGTGAGGGAAAGAGAGGAGACCTTCTGATTCGCGTGTTCTGTTTGCTTCTGATCCCTGTGCATGAAGACATTGCTACAGCTGCGCTCCTTCTGCGATCTGTCAGCTGGGAGAAGAGGGTGTTCTCAGACATACACCAGCTTTCCACGGTGTGTTAAAATCGCAGACGTTGCTCCTAGAAGATACTGATGACCGCTTGATTTGTTCTTGCAGGAAAAGACTGTACCAATTCCTGAAAAACTGAATGAGTGGGCACCACGACCTCCCCCGGAGTTTGTTAGAGATGTGATGGGTAAGATGCTGTNTAGTTTTTCCAAATAGCTTTGCCACATGCCTGTGTTGAACTGTCGTGTTTTTCTGGGAGCCCCTGACGTGCTGGGATCCTGTTGGTACCCAGAGCACCCCTATTACAGTGCCAGCTGCCACGTTTTCTTTAGTCAGTGTCTTCCTTGGGGCATGTATCTGTGTTGCTTTGCATTGAGAAATGGCTCAGGAGACAGAGGAGGAGAATGGAGTGAGATGTTGAAAGCTCTTGTGAGACTTCAACGTCTAGAATGATGCCAGGAGGAGCACTGTAGGGATTTTATTTATGAAAAAACGATCAAAAGCTGCCAGCGGTGTCTGTCCTGCTTGGGCAAGTACAGCCTGATGGGCTTCGTCTCCTTGCTGGTGACCTTTATTTTTTGCATAAGATGCTGAAAATTGACCAGGATCAACCTCAGTGGGATATTTTAGCTCACCTCTGCCTAGGAGAGAATGGGGGGTACCTGTGATCCCTCGTTCTTTCACTGCCTTGGTGTCCAGCTCAGACTGGATTCTCTCCAGGGGAGTAACTGGCCAGTGACTCACACAGTGTGTGGTTTTGCAGCTCGCTTTGGCTTTTGATTGTGAGCGATTTGAGCTTATATAAAATGGTGATGCACTCTGTGCGTGGTTAATAGGTTTTCATCTTACAGTGAGCACCCTTTCACGTGTCCCATCCCTCAGCATCTAGCTGCAGGCATTTGTGAGCATCTGGTATCTGTTATTTTCTCAGAGACTGACTCTTCTTTATTGCAGGTTCCAGTGCTGGAGCCGGGAGCGGGGAGTTTCACGTGTACCGGCATCTTCGTCGGCGAGAGTACCAGAGGCAGGATTTCATGGACGCCATGGCTGAGAAGGTCAGCAGGGCTCTTGAGAGTATTTTTTCCCCCTGACTGTTTGATACTCATTGCAAATATATTATTTTTCTTTTAAAGTCATGTACAAATAATTTCGTTCTGAACCACCCCTTATCAGAGGAGAGCTGTAGGAGGGTGTGATACGTGGCGTCTTTGTCAGTACTGAAACATTTGGTGCTTTGTGTCAGATGTGCTCCATCTCCGCTGTGCACTGGGGTCCTAGCACACAGTAAGAGTGCACGTGAGCGTCTGTGATCTTGTGTTGGTTTGAAAATGCCTTAAAAACTAGAAAGGCCCAAGATCACTGTCTTGCACAGACAGAATCAAGCAAGTGCCTGTGCACAGAGTGTGGATCTCTTAAGTCTTGAAAACCAGCACCTCTTTCAGAGAGCGTTCTTGTTGTACTCTCTCTTGGTCAAGAGGTGTCCTTTGATCCATATGTTAGTGTTTGTGTCTCTACTTATTCACTTGTTTTTACTGAAACCTTCTTTAGGGCACAAGCCAAGCCTCCCTCATCTGTTTTGGTGAGGATTCCTCCCTCTGAAGGCTTCAATGCCTGGCTCAAGCTGCAGGTTAGAAACGCTGTCTGTGCAGGAGTCATCCCTCGGAATATGACAAAGCAGCAGCCAGGCAAAATCTGGCAAAGCTCCCTTCTGTATTTTGCTAAAAGACTTCTCCCTAAAAGGACATGACTTTTAAAAGAAGTATTTTAATTTAGATTGTGACCGAAGTATGACATGTGATCAATTACAGCAAAGACTAGATGAGGAATTCCAGAAGAAACTGGAGAGGAATAAGATGATTGCAGAAGAGCAGACAGCAAAACGCAGAAGGAAGCGGTAAGGGCAGACTATTCCCAGGAGGCCTGATGTGGAAACGCTTATGCTCCGTGCCCCAGCTGCATGCTTTGGATAAGTGCTTTCATTCTGCGTCTGCATCTATCAGCTAAGACATCTGGCTGTGGAAATTAATTTTGTTAGTGTCATTGTTTGGTTTCTAAAGGTAGCTGTGAACTGGACAGGCTTTTCTGCCCTCCTTTATTTTCCGTGCCATCGCTAGCAGGATAACTTTGGAATGGTCGAGCAGCTTTTGCTGACGTTGTGGCTCTGGCTGCACCGTGCCTGAGTGTGTATTTGTGATGACAGTGTCAGGCAAGGTTTGTGTGTACATCTGGCTTAAATAAACACCTGAAACAGCTGACACCAAGCAGCGTCAGTGCAAAAATGAGTACACGCTGGATTCGGACCAGCAGAGCGTGGCGGGGCCTGGTGCTCTCTTCCTGTGACTAGTCCAGCTCGGTTTGTGGGTACTGAAAAGGCCACTGATGGGAGCAGTGTTGTTAAAATCAGCAGCCACTTCTATTTGCTTTGTTGAAAGGTCAAGGCTAGAAAATTAAATGGAAAATATGAGAAATATTAATTCCATCCTTCTATTAAGTTTTGGACAAAGTGAAACAGTTACAAGATTGATGCTCACAGGGAGTAGTCTAAAGCATTGTAATGTAGTGTACAAGAATTTAAATTCCACAGTTTGTGCCCACCATACCCTACAGAGTCATACAATCGGCATTGGTTTGGTTGGAAGAGACCTTTAAGATCATCAACCACTAACCCAGAACTGCCAGGTCACCACTAAACCAGGTCCCTCAGCACCACGTCTCCACAGCTTTTACCTGCAGGGTTTCACAGCTGGGGCTCTTCCAGAGGGTCTGACCCTGATCAACCTCTCTCTTGCTGCTTTGAGAATGAGGGTTTTACATCTTGTAGCTGAGAGTTGCTGCTGAAAGGCCTGTGCCAAGTGACTCACTGGCCACAAAAGTGCACAACACAAACACTGTTGCCATCTCACTGTAATTTAGTGTGGTCCAACAGATGGCTGGCAAGTCAGATCTGGCCTGCTGCCTTTTCCCTGGCTGAGATGGAGAACAACTGCTCAAGCAGCAGATACTGCCTCAACTCTCTCACACCTCCACATCCTTTCAGTACCCTAATGGGGTAGATACCAGTAGCGGCTTTGCCCCACAGGAGCCCTTCTAACTTCCCTCAGTGCCCTCTGTCTTCTGTCCTGACCTAGCAGGTACAGTACTTGATGCTGTGTTTCAAGAGAATTCGTTTGTGGTGTTGGGAGAGGACAAGGATTCCCAGGTTGCTCTGCCCCGTGTCTACCATTAGATTGCCCAGTTACCTTCACTGGGCAAACAGGACTGGGACATGTGAACTGAAATTCCCACTTGCTCCTGACGTTACTCCTAGGGCCCAGCATACCAATGAAGTACAGCCAAAGCCAAAGATCAAAGCACTGCATTATTTTTTTCCAATTAAATTATATATTACTTGTGGTGGCAATTTTTTTCTTCCAGCAGTCTGGGTTTTGACACCATTTTTTGTTGATTAGGTGAGGTGGCTAAAATGTAGGGGCAGTTTCATTTTTGTTCCTTCTGTGTTCTTGGAGGTTCTTTCATGTTGTACAGTTTCGGTTGCAGTGGTGGCATGGAAGACTTAAAAAAAAATGGATTAGATCAAAAAAAAACTGTAGAAAAGCTTCGGCTGGTCATGTGTGTAAGTTTGCTCTTGCTGAATTTTCAGTTGAGGCCAAATTTCAATTGAACATCTCTTCTGAAATCTGCTTTTCCAAGACAGCTGCAATATAGCCTTTCTCAGTGTCTGTGCAGGAGCTGTACAATGTTGGATTTGCAAAAGAGTCTTTTTGTTCTTTGCTTTATAGCCAGAAGTTAAAAGAGAAGAAACTGCAAGCTAAGAAAAATAAACTTGAACAAAAGAAGCAGGAAAAAGGTCAGTGAAATTTAGTTTTCTCTTCTCAAGGCTTCGTTCTGTTCCTGTTGAAGCCTGGAAGGGTTTGTTCTGCCCCTCGCCCCAAACATTCTCGATAGATGGATAGAAAGACTTGTTATTTTAGCTAAAGTTTCAAAAGTCATCTTTGAAAGCCATCAATGGTGAGATTTAATCTTCCAAATAACCTGGGTGTTTGTGAATATTTTCCCTTTATCAGGGGAAATTTTGCACAGCAAACGTTGGAATCTGAGTTGGTTGGTTGCAGATGTTTTGCCCCAGCTATTCGCACAAACGGCGGCTTTAGAAGATCTGCTAAAAAAGGCAGCATTGTGAAAGGCTGTTCTTACTGTTTATTTTAAATGGGAAAACAGGTGGAAAAACTGCACAGCTTGGACAGCAGGAAACAGAGTTATGACTTTGTGTGTAAGAGATTGAGGCACCTTGGTGCCATCTGTTCCACACGACTTATTTCCCATAGAAATAAACGTGAAAAACCTGCCTGGAAAATTAACGCTCAGCAATGTCAGTTTAACCGTTTGCTCAGACTTTTGAATACTCATTGCTTCCTTTCAGTGGGTAGATTTTTAGCTGCCTCTTCCAAATCGTTGTCCTTTGGATGAGCACACTAACTCTGCAGTAATTTTTAGTCTTAAAATGACAGCAGTTTCTGATCATTCGGGTAGAACGGTGGCTTGTCTGACAGTCCTACCTTAGCTCTGCTTTGCTTTTCCAAGCTGGATCTGTTTCAGCTGAACCGTTGCCAGCCTCCCCAGTAAACAAGGGAGGACAAATTAATCATTAGGTTAATTTTACTTGTGACAGCAAGTGAATGTAGTGGAGTGGAGGTTTTTTGGTGCTTTGTTTTGGTTCTGTTGTTTGGGTTTGGTTTTTTTTAAAGCTACTCATTTATGAATTGTGACTGGGAGGAGAATTTAAGTGTGAGTCAACGTGCTTTTGCTCACTTTGAGTGAAAAAAATAGAATACCCATCCCTCTGGAGAGTGGGAGGGAGGGAGGGAGAGAGCTGGATCCAGGACTGGCACTGTGGTACGGGGCTGCCACGTACCTGTTGTGGGGCTGCAGTGGTTTTGTTCAGCACAACTAAGTCTTCTGGAAGCCAGGGTCCAAACTCTTCTGTCTTTAGAGCAGCTCTTATCTCTTTCCAGTTTGTGGCTCTCTACTTAAAAGAATAATAATAAAAAAGTCCGTGGAGCTAGAAGCCCTGATAGTCGTCTTTAGTCTATTGAGAACAGGTTTGTCTTTTTCTAGTTTTGTGTGCCCTGGGTTGAGATCTGAGATTTTTTTTCCAAATTATTTGAAGTGTATTTGTTGGATTTTCCTTTTTGAATGAATAAATAAAGCCTCCCAGTTGCCAACTTTCATTTCTGTTGTAGTAAAACTAGGAAGAATAAAAGTCAAGGGTCACTAAGGTGAGCTGTTAACAGACCTCTAATAAAAACTGGAAGTACAGAACTTCACCACGTGGTGGCATCAGACCAGTAACCCAAAATCCTGCGGGTAACTGGTCAGAGCCTGAGCTGGGTGGGACTTGGCCTGAGCAACAGTGAAGCAGAGCTGCTGGGAGCAGAGGAATGGCTGTCAGCTCAGGTCTCGCTTTATGCCTGCGTGATTTTCATTGTGCTTTGTTTAATTTCTAGAAGGTGTTTTCTGGTCTTTAGCAGCCTTCACGAGTCTGCTGGGATCCTCGTTAATCGTACACGTATCTTAACGAGTTCCTGTACGAGCAGCATACCAAAGAGTCTGTAAAAATTCATGACATCTTACAGAGTTTCCGTGAACTCAGATAGGCACAGAAATACGCTGAGTTTGCGTGTGGCTTCCCAGTGCCTGTGTTCTTTAACAGTACTGTGATACTGGAAACTTCCCGCCGAGGTGAAGTGGAATGGGATAATCTACCACTGCAGCGTTTGACTCCCGCTGTTTGAAACAACGTTCCATGGGAGGTGGAGCTGTTTAATGATGGACTTGGCACAGTTGGTGTAGGAGAATATTTCTCCAAGGGAGAATTTGATATTTGGAGCTCGCGTCACTCGGTAGAATTCATAGAACCTGAAACATGTTTCCTTAGTATCTGGGACAGCTTTGTTGTGAGATCTGTAACAAGGAAGACTTATGGGAATACCTTATCCATCCATACTAATTAGCATGACCTAATGCACTTAGGTTTGTTGAGCACCTGAGGCCATTTTGTTGTGAAATAACGAGGAAGACACGTGGGGATGGGTTATCAGCTCATCCTGCTTGTGTTTTCAGAACCTGATCAGTCTCAAGAGCGAGTCAGCAGCGAGGACGATGAAGAGGATAGCAAGGAGGAGGAAGAGAAGGAAGACGATGCTGAAGAGCCAAGTTTTGTGATGGGAAGAGGATGAGGTCTTTCAGGGAGAGCTGGAAATGCCCTTCATTGCTTTATCTGCAGGAGCATGGAAGTCCTTCATCTCAGCCAAGCAGAACCCATTGGCGTACGCTCCATCTGCTTAACGGTGAATGACCTTCACGTCACAGGCCCACGAGATGTCGATAGAGAAATGCCAAATACAAGATTTTTTTCTTAATTGCTTGTATAACTGCTGTGCAGTCTGCTCTGAGTTTGCTCTAAAGAGTCAGCCATACGTCTCTGTGACCCTGGAGTTCTTTCTGACATGGCCCAGAGTGTTTTTCTGCCTGAAAGCTAAAAACCTATCCAATTAACTATTCGAGGAAAATATTACTGTGAGGGCTACGTATTCTACTTATGTTGAAGCTGGTAGCGATGGGGTACACGAATCAAGGGGAGGAGTTTAACCTAAAGTAGAAAAGTGGTCTGTAGCCAGACTCTCCTGCACTGTGAGTGTCCTGAATTTGGGGTTTTGTAACGGGGTCATCTCTAACCCAAAGAAATCAGTTTATGTTGCTAGACAAGTTCTATAGATTTTTAAGCAGGATCCCTTTTTTATTGCTAAAATTTATCCCTATTACTTTTCTTCCATGTTTTTTAAATGAATAAAGGGGATTTGTTGGATTGTTCTGTCTTCTTTTTCTTCAAAGAGGATTTCAGTAAAATAAAGAGAGGCTTGCAGCGCTGCAGGAAGGGACCAAAAGACCCAGTGGTGTGGCGCCCCTCGAAATACAGAAGAAGGTGTTGGCTGCATCTCATTTACTTTTTGCTTTTGGACTGGAACAGTATCTCTTCCGAATGATGATGCCCGTAAAAGTCTCCAGATCCTGCGGCAGAAAGGCCTAGAGGGGAACGGTTTTGCTCGTCTTCAGCTTCATGCGATGGCACTTGCCTTTCTGCTTGGGCGCTCTGCTTTGAACTTCGGGCTCCCTGGTAGGAGCCGTAACATCCATCTGTGTATTTACGTATCGGTGCTTGACTGAAAAGCAAACACAGTGGTGGGTTTATTTGTAGCTCGGTTGTTGTCTTTCCAGTGTCTCTCTAATGAGAAGTGCCTGCTATCTTTCAGACGCGCCCACCCCAGGGCCTCGGCATCCAGAACGTGGTGCTACTTCTTCTCAAGCCTTCGTTAATGCCAAATTCTTTAAAGCAAAAAAAAAAAAAACTAAAAAGGGAGAATCTCTTTTTAGGTTTAGCCTTTGCTGAACAGCGCTGCCGGGAATCCTGTAGCTTGTCTGAGCTGGCTTTACATGACGGCTTCCCAGCGGTATCGCCGTGGCCGCGGGGAAGCAGTTGTGATCAATGCAAGTGATGTTTGTGTTGAGTTCCCTGTACAGACCCAAAGACTTTATTGCTGGGTAACCTCTGAGCTGCATGGACAGATCCCACCACTCCACGGGCTGGAGATCCACATGGAATTGTTTTCTGCTTCGTCTCCACAGAGGCAGGTGCTTCGGAGTAAGTTGTGGCTGTTCCATTCTCTAGCGCTTAACCTGCAGAATGGATGCTCTGCAGTCATTGGCCTTTTCCCTGCGGAGAGAGATGAGTTGTGGGAATTGTTTCACTTGAATCCCCCTTGTAGGATGAGCCATGAAAACATTGTGATGTTTCTTTGCTTTCATGGATGGAGAAGAAGTGAGAGTCTCACAAATAAACAAAGACTGTTCTGCCTCTGAGCTTGTTTGAGCTGAATAAGTAAGTGCTGCTCTGCATTAAGTAGAGCAGATGTTGCTGCACGAGGACACACTTCTCTCCCTCGTGAGGAACGTGGATTTGAGTTTGTCGTGGTGAACAAAATGAATGCAGGTTGCGCGGCCTCATCCTGCCTCCTTAAGACGCCGTCGTTACCCCTGCTGAATTATTCATACTGTTTTCTAGGAGCGCCGAGTTTGTAGGTGAAATCCATAAAAAGCAAAGCGAACGTGCTGCTGGAGGTGGTGTCTGCCTTGCCGGGGTGGCAGAGCGTAGCAGGAGGAGCTGTGTTTGGAAGGTGTTGTGATGAATTCTGAAACACGCTACGGCGTGTTGTGGCTGTTGGCGTCAGCACTATGTCTTCCAGAATACAAAGGCACTTCAGAGAGTGTTTGAAGGGCTGTTCCCTCAAAACACAAGTACTCGGTGACCTCAAAACGGGGAAAACATCGTCCCTGGAGTAGAAAAGGGGAAGCTCTGCCCTGCGTAGTAAAATGAGGGATAATTCTACAACTGCTTCCTCTTCCAAATACGGCACCAAAAGAGCAGTAGTGGTGTAAAGGCTTGAAACTGCCACGGAGTTTGACCCGTTTGTGGTGATTTTTTTCTCTGGGTTCTTTTGTAGAGGGGTCCCTCTCCTCTCTCTGATGGAGACTAATCTCCAGGGGGTGTCCCATTGCTGCTGTCCCGTTTCTACCTGTGTGGGACCCTGCGAGGTAGCAGCGTTAGTGCTGTACCCAGTGGTATTCCCAGTCTCCGGGGTGAAAAGCACGCTCGGGACAACCATGTACTTGTTTTAGTAATTTTCTAGGAATTGTTTTCCTTTGTCTTTCCCCTCCCCCGAGCAGAAGCGATTTCAGAAGGAGGGGATCACCCTGTGACAAACCCGACCCTTTGCGCTGCCTTTTAGCGTTTGCTTGAGCTGATTTTCAGGGGAGGAACCCCCTCGGACCCCCTCTCCTGGCTCCGCTGCTGCTTTGGGGAGGTTTCTGCTGAGTCGGCGCAGGCGGGGACAGGGCGGCAGCAGCCGGGCGGGGGGAGCCTCCGGGTTTGGGGAGCCTCCGGGTTTGGGGAGCCTCCGCCTCGGCTCGGGGGGGCCGGAGCCGCCGCTGCCCCCTCGGCTCTGTCCGTGCTGCTGTTCTTGCTGCGTTAATTAATAACTAATGAAGGCGCGTTCAGAGCCGAGGCCGCGCTGGGCAGAGCCGCAGAGAGGCGAGAGGCGAGCTCCAGCCCGAGCAGCGTCTCCAGCGTTCCGGGGGAGGTTCCAGCGCAGCCACAGCCTCGTTTTGTTCCCTCCCTCCCTGCCACAGACCCACCTTCACTGCGGGAGGGGGCCCC